>JAOVVO010000050.1:0-226654 GCA_028564675.1 Onchocerca lupi
CTTTGAGAAAGACGTTTTTTCAACGAAAAATATATGTGTCACCGCTCAATCACAGCTTGAAGGAAGACATGGATGGAATCTCGAAACTTCGCAGCAGAATATATGAAGAGATAGCTTTTCTAAGTATAGTATGGGTTGAAAGAGAAAATAAATTTAAATCTGCCCTTATTTGATTTGCAGAAGATTCAGTATCTATGGAAAATGGAAAAAGGGTGAAATATGAAAGCAATTTTAATGAATAATTAGGAGCAATCATCAAAACAGATCTTTTTACAATTGCAGAAAAAATGGCCAAAATATACGAAATCAGCCATCCTCGTTCAGCGTTTGGAACAAAGTAAAAAGATGAAAAAGTTCGATAAATGGGAACCCCATGAACTGACTGTGAAAATGTGATTTATTGCAAAAAATGGATTGTATAAGATTACTTTTTCACATTGAATTGTGCAATTTTCCACTAAGCAATCGACAATATATAGAACTATTATCCATCACATATTAAACACAAAATAATGAGTGCGAAAAGAAGGATGGATAAAGAATGCTGACATACTCACTGCTCCTATCTGAGATCTTCAAATTTGGTACTGACGAATCACTCCAAAACAGTTAGTGTTGCTCTTTTACAGTAATAAATATTTTGCTAAGTATAATCAGCAGCTTGATTATTGCCTCAGCATTTTCTCTTACGGAAAAAGTCAAATAATGGGAAATTTTCCAGATTCGACAAAAGTAATATCGACCGAGACGTGACCCCAAGACCTTCCTGCAGGAGAAGAACGCACAACATCACTAACAACATCGAATAGAGAAATCCGCCCTCCCCCTTCCCCGACCCTTCACTCATACAGTTTGGCAAGCATAGCAGGCGACACTACCAATTGATCAAAAACTTTGCCGCCAAAAACTTACTTTAGAGTCGGTTTACTAAACCACAGCATCGCGATATGTGACTTCGATTGCTAAAAACAGGCCTGGGGAACCGAGCAGTATTTCATCCTCCCGGCATAAAATGTGTTACTATGATAGCTATCCTATGAAAAAAAGTATCCCGGAAACTCCAAATTGACTTGGTAATTGTCTCGGAAAATGAATGGAGAGCAAGAAGTGATTCACTTTGTAAATCAGCGACTCCACCTCACTCGATCAGGAGAATATTTCAAATTTGGTGTCAAAAGGAGACAAAAGATTGAATTTGAAAAGAAGCGTTCATTTTATAGTGCAGCTTCATTCTCTATTCATTACTGACCCTGTCGGGAAAGTAATTTTGCGAAAGAGACGATTCCTGTTTGAAAACAGAATTTATGTTTGACGGAACAGCGGACCTTCGTTATAAACAATTATCGAAGAATATTCAAGTGAGTTTATCACTGGATATTCTTTTTTTTTTTTGTGGCTCAAAGAGAAGAGTGTTGTTCCTTGATTTTCGATTGTTATGTCGATTCGAATCAGCTATTCACTATGGTCGCGTCGGTGTAACTCCGAACCTAAACTGTGTCGGTATAAAACCCCGACCTTGAATCCTTATAAAAAACTGCTCTGCTCCAAAATCCGAATCTCTTAAATTCTTTTAGGGCTTTTGCTCTCGTGATCTCCACCGTTTGACTTAATTGGTCGTTTACTTGTTAATCGGAACATTTAGCATAAACATGTTTGTCGGCTTATTAGTTCCTTTAAAATTATCTTCGCTCTTCCTGACTCTAATACTCCTTGTTTACATTAATCATATCTTTTGGATTTTCCGACAAGCCCTATTTGCTTTTTCCACTTCCTAACAAACAATTTTATGAAGTGAAATTAAATGAATAAATCAATGAATCTTGATTTCTTCAAAAGATGGCATGAAACTTTCAGGAACCTAATCCTATTTTAAAAAATTCTAAAAAGTTGCTCAAGAACTTTAGTAAAATGTTCAGTTATAGAAACTCCAATCAATTCCCGACATTCTCAACCCATCTCCTACGTTATTTTTAAACTCGTCCCACATTACAGTGCATTCAAAACTTCCCGGGCCACGAATGCAACAATCCATCTCATTCAGTTCTTGCAGCACAAAAGCAAAGATGGATTTTCGGTCTTGAAGCTAAAGTCTGAAGGAATGAGAAAAAATCTCCTCGTTATAGACTGATTAATTGACTAAAGATTAGAATGGATTCGGTGTGATGTAAATTGGTTTTATTGGTTTTCTAGCTTCTTGTAATATTAATTTTATCAGTAATAATTGGAAAAGAATGGGCCGCGATTCACATCATCGTCGAAAACGTAAGACTGGAAAAGATGACGACTCATCCGATGAGAACAGACAACGTTCTTTGTCCCGAAGTCCAGAAAAAAAGTAAGTCCAAGGATTGTTTCAGTTTTTAAATCTCCAATTTAATTCTGAAATTTAGACTAATTTCAGCAAATGTTTTAATGGTCAAAATTCTTTATGGTTTTTTCTGCATAGATCGCATTATATTATTTTTTAGATCAAGACGTGTGGAAAAAGGAAAACGTAAAGAGAAATCGCCGGGTACTCCCTCATCTAGTAAGAAGTGACGTTTTGATTACATTTAACATTACATTTCATATATTTTATTTTCAATTATTTTAATAGTTTCAAAATGTTCATGTGGATTTTTTTCTAATGGAAATCTTCTTTACATTGTTACTTTCAGTGAGGAAAGTATATCAATTGAGGAAACCAATAAGTTACGTGCATCGCTTGGTCTTGCACCGCTTGAAATAGACAGTGGATCGAAAGAACAAGAAGTGGAAGGAGGTGAAGGTGTAGAGAAAATTTATAAAGAGGATGGGATGGAATTCGTGCACAAAAAAGCTGAACATATGGGAGAAAAAAAGAGAGCTGAAGAAATACGAGAGAAATTGCAGGTTTGGTTTCTTCATTATAAGTTTTAATTACTTTTAGTAAACTTTTACTTAACTGTCATTACGAATCTTTCTATTCTAAAGCACAGGTTGCATAAAAAACTCGTAAAATTATGCTACACTCAATAAGTTTAGGTAGCTCGTGATAAACGAAAGTTGTATGAAAAAGTATTGAAAGCGCGGCCGTTAGCGGATTCTGATTCCGATGAAGATGCTGCCGCTTGGGTTGCAAAAAATCGTGAACTAGAAGAAGAGCGGAAGCTGGCAGAAGAAAGGGTTTGTTATCTAAATTGCTAAATTACTGCGAACAATTATTCGCTTTTTACTGTTTTTTTTACAGTTTCTTAATAAAGTTAAATGCCATAAGGGCAAAAAACCTAGACGAGTTATAAAGATTCTAGAAAACAATATATCGTTGTGAAATAAGTGTCGGAATAGTAATTTCTTTTCCAGGCTAAAATTCTGGATGATATGGACGCGGATTTTGGTGTTAATGCATTAATAAGCGAGGAGAATAAAGCAAAACAGATCAGAAAAACTAAAAAACAAGGAGTAAAATAATTCTTGCAAAAATTTCTCGAACATTATAATGCTTTTATAAAATAGTTTTATCGTTGACAATAAGTCCACAATTTATATTTTTACAGCAGAAATCAGATCTCGCTGGTTTAATGGTAGGTCATGCCAAGGAAGATTTCTTGGAGGGCAGCGAAACTATTCTAGTCCTGGAAGATAAAGGTTAAAATTTCGCGAAACGTATTTTTTGAATACTTTAAATATTTCCAAAAATATTTCTTAATGCATTTAATTTAAATTATTCAAGTTATATCAGAATATTTAAGGCGTTCTGGATGATGGTGAAGAAATGCTTGTAAATCCGAATTTGGCTGAAAATCACAGGTATCAAAAAAATGCCGAATTAAGGAAAAAAAAGAGTCGTTATGAACCTTATGAAGAGGAATTTGATGAATACGGAATGGTTTGTTTTGAAGTTTGGAATATTTTTCAGATAATTTCAATAACGATCATTTTATACTTTATGAATATATTCATTACTAATATTCACAATAATATTTGTAATTTATACTAATATTCATAATTTTTAGCCCAAGGAAAAAGGACTTTTGTCAAAATACGATGAATTGGAAGGGGAAACAAAGAAGACATTTCGTTTAGGTATGAATTTAATTGAATTCAAGTATTTATCGTTTACTATTATTCTTTCTGCTTCATATCTATTGTGGTTTCTCAAGTATTTTTATCAGTAGGGACACTCAGTCATTTTGCATACTTGACCCTCAACTGCTGTGGATCAAACATGGTCATACATATATCCCTTGAAAGGAATTCCAGATGTTCAGCGTCATTCCATAACATCATTTTGCCTCTGACTTGGTTGCTTATAATTTTGTTCACTTTAATTGTTATTAAGTATAAATATATTCAAGATGAGGGTGGCGAAGTTGATATCGATAAGGAGCGCAAAGAAATGGAAATACGTCGAAGGTTATTAATGGCAAACAAGAAACTGGAATCGTTGGAAACTTCAAAATACTCGGTGGCCAGTGAATTTTATACTGAGGTTTGAATTAGTAAACATTTTATTCGCATTACTGATGCAACAGAGTTGCGTTAACTGTTCTAAAAGTTATTTAAATCATTTGTGAATTGTTTTTATGAAATGAAAATCGAATAAAAAGAAATTGGTCTGATTTTTTGCAGGAAGAAATGCTATCATTTCGCCGACCGAAATCAAAAAAGGACAAAAAATTCCGCAAGAGAAAAGGAAAAATGTTGAAAGCTGATGATCTCATTCCGGATGAGGGTGCATTAGCTGACGATACTGAAAGGTGTGTTTAAAAAGAATTTATCACTAAATTTTTCTTTATTATAATATTAGCTCTGTTATATTATTGTCCAAATTTAAATAAAATGGAATTTTTTTCGTCTTTTAAAAAAAAAACTATTAGCAGCAAGAACTTTAAAAATGTTGGGATCCAGCAGAATAGTTTATACTGAAGATTACGGCTCGTAAAAGTCTTTCGTCAGTTCTTTAATTTTTGACTTGTCTGTTTCTTCAACTTTATTAAATTATTCATTATTAGGGCGGCTAAGGCAATAAATCGACAGCGCGGCATAGAAGCATTTAGTATTAAAGAGGAAGAAAAAATCGCAAAAGATAAACCTAATCTGGAGGACGGAGAACTTGCAGATGACGACGAGAAAAAGGTTATGTTTATGACTTTTATCTGCTTCTTCGTGTTTTATCACCAGTTTATTCTCCAGCGACTTTTTTTTTTATTAGATTTTACTTTTTAATTTAGGGCAGCTGGCGTTCTGCAGAAACGAGTGCCTTCGTAGATGTACAAAATTTGAATAAATTAGCTAAACAAGTGGAGGAAGAAGAAAATGATGATGATGATGATGGTACGGTATTCTTTTAGTCTTTTTTTTTTTTAAATTGCATTTCACAAAAATCTGCAATTGACGTCAACTTACTCAGCAGATTCTCTTTATTTTAGATCTGATTGGTGGTATGGATTTATCCAATGTTGTGATTGAAGATGATGCTGAGGAAGAACTAACACTGATGTTGGATCGTGCTCGTAAACTTAAGCAACACGAAGTTAAGAAGGAAAACTCAGAAAGTGATGCTGCATTAAAGGTTATACACTGTATATAAATTTAAGATTGTTTACGCTTCAAATGCTACCAAATTTTACCAAAGTTTGTATTTTGACATTTTATATGTGCAACAATTTTCAGGTGCATGAATTGATGAAGATACATTCAGTGAAGGAGGAACCAATAGATATAGAAGAAAGAACTGATAAAGACGGTGTTATTATTGATTCTACAATGGAGTATTGCCGTAATTTAGGTAATTGTTCGTAATATTGTGACTTGGATTTAGCATAGAATTTGTGAGAAAATTTATCGCATTTGTGGTGAATGAAATTTGAATATTGTTTTTCAAGGTGAGATTCCTACGTACGGCTTGGCTGGTAATCGGCTAGATGCAGTGGATGTTAGAGAATTAAACGAATCGGAGACTGTAAAAACAGAAGTAGATGAGGAACCAGGTGATGATCACTCAACAGCTGAGTACGTTTTTTCATTTATAAAATAAATTATTTCTTGTATTGATATTCTAAAACTTTCAAATTAACATCAAATATCTTTATTCATTTGTTATGTTTTAGTCATATGTTGCAGGCAGCATTACAATGGCAGGAGATCGGTACAGGAAATGAAAGGTAAATGGACAGAAACAACTGCGTCAACATCTCTTTATAATGACAGGAAGATTAAAAGGATCAATTGTGAAAGTGATGTAAGTTTTTTCTCAGAAGAAATAAGGTTTAAGTTTTATCAGTTCAGTCGAGTTATACGGTATAATTACAGTGGAATCATTTTTCAGTTAATTCGTTTAAATTTCAGGATAGCGATGAAGAAGCATACAATGTGTTAGGTGAAGAACGTGATGTAACAAAGGGCGTCGCTGCGATGTTAAAATCTGCTGCCGAGAAAGGTTATCTTGATGCAGGTAAAGAACGCAAGGTGAAGGGTCCATCGCTGAAACATTTGGAAAGTAAACGTTTCTCGCAAATTGAAACCAGTCGATAGTATGTTATTTTTTTTTCTTTTGTTTAGAAATTTTTCATCTTGTGTTCTTTCTATTATTCATCAGATTACAACATTGTTAAAAAATTTTGTCTGATATAATATGAATTATTGTATGTAGACTGGGTATTTGCAGCTGTCTCTTTACTTTTTATCTTTTCGTTTTCATCATTGTCTCATCTATATTCTTTCAGAGGAATGGAAATCTGATCAATACTTAAATTTGTTTTTTAAGAACATAAACTTTCAGATATAATTTATTTTGCAGTGATATTGAGGAGAAATATACAAAGAAGCTGGAACGAATGGGAACAACTGGCACTGGTCCAGTACGACCATTTCCAGAAAAAGTGGATTATAAACCAGATATACGGATAACATATGTTGATGAACGTGGAAAAGAAATGGAATCAAAGGATGCATTTCGTGTTCTCAGTTGGAAGTTAGTCTGATTGATTTGTGAGTGAATGGCTAATAAAAACAGTGATAGTTATTACATATTTTCTTAGCGAAAAATTACGAGCCTTGACAATGCTATCAGCTTTTTTTTTTCAGATTTCACGGCAAGGGGCCAGGAAAAAAACAAATTGAGAAGAGACAAGCGAAACAGGAAAAAAAGGAACTGATGAAAAAAATGAATTCCATGGATACACCGTTAGGGACACTTAACAAACAGTTAAAGAAACAAGAAGCAATGCAAACTCCATATATTATTTTGAGTGGTTCTGGAAGAGATACAGGGTTTGTTTGTTTTTTAATGGAAGAGAAGAAGCAACAGGAAGATCTGGAATTAATTGCTGGATTCAAGATTTATCTTCGTAAAGACAAATTAAAAATACATTGTTGAAAAATAATGATATAATTGATGAACGATGAATCTTTATCAATTTTAAATCAAAAATGCTCATTAATTGTTACAAACAGTATGTTGCAGGGCCCCTTTGAAAAAGGAATGATGGTGTTTCCCGGAATTTATGCAGAGCTTTTCAAAAAAGTTTGTAATTTCACTGTTAGAAACTCTTATTTAACTCGGCATTTGTTTTAAATGGATCTTGATTGTTTTTTTTTTTTTTTTTTTTTTTTTATGTGGAAATCTTTCATGTCTCTGTTCCAAGGATAAATTCGGATAAATTTGCCACATTTCCAGTCAGGAAATTTTTAGTTTTTTCCTATTTCGTTAAGAAAAATTGAGATATTCGTCATATTTGAAAGTATTAAATCTGTGGGTGTGCTGTTCCACTTCTTTGACTTGTGATTGTAAATTATCGATAAAAATTTATAAATTCTTACTGCGTATAACTGGCGAAACAATATTTGTGACAAATGTGCGCTATAGTTTGTCACAATAATCAAAAGTACGGCAATTGTTCCGGAAAAGAATGAAGACAGCAGGATGAAGACAATTAAGAAATAAGAAAAAAGAAGAGTAAAAGCTCTGATTCATCATCAATTTTAGGTCAATCTAAAGCTTATGTGATGTAGATTTTACATATGGGGATGGATTGTTAACTTTTTTTTTTTTCGTCTTATGCTTGACTGTTTTCAAAATAAGAATGGAATGAAGGGATGATCAAAAATGTATTGATATTTTATGCCCATTCTATCTGTTTTACTAAGAATGATACAGTATTAAAGGATAGAGTTAAGACTGGAGCGGATATTTGGAATTTTATTTGCAATTAGGGATGTCATTATCTTCGTAGTTATAGCGCAAGATTTCTGAAATATCTAAATATGTCTCGTTATTAAATCTAATTCGAACAATTTCAATTTATCTTGAAGCTAAAAATGCAAGATGTGATAGCACCACTATTCTTCGAGGTAACATTCCCCGCCACTTCATATCGTCGATCGAATGATACGATATTTTTACAAAGCATTAGAGTGTTAAATTGCAATTTCGTTTGAGCCAAATATCGTTGCGTTTTCTAATCATTGTCATTTAGTAGTCCAAAAATTATTTAATGGGCCAAGAATTTGCATTGCAATGGTACTTTCTATTTGCTTAGAATATGCTGGACTGTCATTGGTGCAGATGAAAACGATTAATGTGAAACGATACGGCTACATACACATTGTACCTAAAAAAATTCCAATCTGTTAATTGCTCCACTAAATGAAAAGAAAAACAAGAATAAAAGACTTCAGATAAAGATCTGGAATCTAGGATTCGAAAAAATGATTTAAATGAAAATCTAAAAATACTTCTTTCATATCTTCAAAATAAAAGTTTATAAAACGATTTTTATAAAAAATTATTCCAACTTAATTTCGTTGATTTTTAGTATGATATCTGAAGGGATACTTTGATATTTCGATAGGAGATAATCTTCGCCACTAATCATATGAAAGTTTTCTGTTGTATATTTAGATGGATAAGATTAGGATGAAAGTTACCTGAACCGTGATAAAGTGAATTCCATGCTTGTGTTTTAATTTTTCATTAGCTTCATGCACCACATGATTCGAATCGCAACTTTTTTCAGTATCCAGATGCACCGATATCGCCACTTTATCCATGGTTAACGACCATACCCGGAGCGAATGTATATCTCGGACGCCTTCAAAATTCATATTTCTAACTAGATTATTCCCACAAATATAACCATAAAACTGGATGGAAGGAACCAAGTTCTAATTCTATTTCAGGCTCAATGCCTCAATAATGAAATTTGAAACAATGCCCATAATAATTCCACAGGGTACCATAATATTTTCTTACTAGAACTTACAAAATACCGCCATTGATCGATCATACAAACAATGCATTTCCTTCCCTTTCTATCTTTTGCTTTTCTTTTTCTTAATAGATAAATACTTTTCTATCTTATAGGTCAGTAACCCTCAGCATGGATTCTTGCTTCGAAAAATCTAAGTTGCTATGTGAGTAAGAAAAGAGTACAATTGAGACTAATAAAATTGAAAATCGCCATCCAAAATATGCTATGATTGAAGAAAAAGTACTTCTCTTCATCAATTAAATAGCATCGTTTACTTTTTAATTTTCAATCAAGAAAAAAAAAAAAGAAAAAAAAAAACGAAGATAACAAAGATAATTTTGATTTTCTTTTTTCAAATTTTCATTCTTCAACTTCTAATTTTGAATTTTTTAAGAAAGATCGAGGCAAACCATCAATAGCACATAGTTCATTATATAGTTTGTCCACATTTATATGCTTTGGAGATGCTTCCATCAGAATAAGTACCGAATCTCGAGCTACCGGAAATGAAGTAACCTGAAAATCAAGTTTTTTCTTTTAGCTTTATAATTAGCGGAATCAGAAAACTGCAAACAAAAATATTAAACCCAAAAAAGACGAACCACGACGAGAACTGAAAAAAGAAATGTACAAATAGGATCGGCCAGAGGATAATCCGTAAATTTAATTATTAGTGCAGCCGTTAATACACCCAAAGATTGTAATAAATCACCGAGAACATGGACAAATGCAGCTCGAATATTGATATTATCCTAAAATAATTTTAATAGCTAAAATATACCAACAAGTTTACCTTCATTAATTTATTGATTGATTCGAATTTATGTTCTTTCGAACTAACTTTTCGAGAAGTTTCTTTCAAAGTTTTTGATGTATATCCATTGTTCAAATGTGCTATTAATGGATTTTCGAAACATAAATTGACGATTTCTGATAATGTTCCAGAATTTGCTACCATTGAGAGACAAATAAAACAAATTGCCCTTTTTAAATAATTACATCTTAAGATTTCAAATTTCATTGAAGTGCAGCTTGGCATTCTGGACTTTGCCATTGTTTATTAATTTATAATTAAATTATCTTGATTAAATTATCTGTTTATTAATTTATAATTAAATTATCTATTAATTTATAATTAAGTCATATCTCATCTTAAGGAGCGATATTTATACAAAAATATGATCAAATTTTAACAAAATGGAAGATAATGATTGAATCAAAACATTGCATAATTTATTTTATAAAAAATGTTTATATGAAGTGATGAAATTAACGAATACCAATTTGAACAGATTATGATTATGACCGTTAGCATCCATCGTTTTAATGATATTTGCATTAGTACCCTGATCTTTCATATCATTCTGATAAATTTTACATATACCTTCCTAAAATGAAAAACTTTTTTCGAATAATTAGCAATCAATATTTCTATCTCTTTGAACTGAATGTGAGAGAATTAATGATGCTGAAATTGAAGACGTATTGACCTCTTGATCGATTGGAAATGTCCGTTCACCTCCGTGATTATGTGACATTCCAAAATGTGAATGTGTTGATTTGCCAAAATGTAAAATGAGGCCCATGATGACATTGAATAGTACACTAATTGCGGCCGTATATAACATAACCGTTACATCAACATCGAAATCTTGTTGAATTATACGTTCGATAGCTGCGTATACAAGTATCGCTGTTAGAGCCCAAATCATTATTACACTAAAAGTCAAATTTGATCATTTCAAAGTTCATTCATCAAAGATTGATTATATATCATTCTAATCATTGATACGATCAATATCTCACCTGACTAATGCACCCAATATCTCAGCTCTGTAATATCCAAATGGTAAACGTTTCGTTGGCTTTTTTTGTGCCAATTTAATAGCAGTAATTGAAACACAAAAGCTTAACAAATCAGAAATCATATGGCCAGCATCACTCATAAGTGCCAAACTATTAGCGAAATAACCACCCAACAATTCAAGTATGATAAATAATATTGTCACCGCTGATACAGCATAAAGTGATCGCTCTGCTTTTCTGCAAAAAGTTACGGTAATTTTGTTCATTTGAATGAGATGAGAAATGTACGATGATTTTAATATTTTTTAGAAGAAATTTTTGAAAAGAAGCCAAAAAAAGTAAACAAAAGTGAAAAATTTTCCTTATGTGGTAAATAAAGTTTTTATACGATTAGTGAATTTAAGTTAGAATTGGATAAGCTTCTTCTATCTTTCTATTTTCCTTCTTTTTTTTTTTTTTTTTTAACCGTTTAATCTGTATTAGTAAAAGCAAAAAGAAATTATCTATTTTAAATCATTTTTTTTTTTAATCATAATGGAGAATCAACAGGTATTAGAATTAGTTGGCGATAATTCTTGATTTTATTTTATTCGTAATTTTAATTCTTGAATTAATAAAAAATTTGCCTTTTGCAATTTTGCTTAATTAATTATTCTTAATATTTTAATAAAAATAGAAAAACAAACCCAGTATTGCTGCTTTCTTTATTATTCTTATCACAGTAATATAATGGCGTATCATCATCAACACCTTCTATAGTATTTGCAACATTTGGCACTGATTCCGATCGATCTCGAGACATCAGTCTAGGATTTCATTTTAAGTTTGATTAGAAAATATTTTAGAAAAAATTTATTCAAAATTCTCCACACTTGAAATAAACTAAAGGAAATATCAAAGATTTTAGTTGTGGAAAATTGAAAGCATCTTTTTAACTTGAATGCATTCCGGATCATTCCTTTTACTTCTAATTGTAATATGCAATACTCTAACTTAAAGTTACTGATTTGCTTAATATCAATTTTCCTATATCAATGCTTTTCTTATTTATATCTGGCAAAAAAGATAAAGTCTTGAAAGGATTTAAAATAATTTTTGTTTTATAACAAATACAAACAAATCAGCAAGTTTTTGAAAAGAATATAAAGGTTTTTTAAGCCAAGAAAAGTGATGCAACAGTTGTTTGAAATTGAAAAATTTCACTTTGTCTTCGATTCCTATTCATACTAATCATTATTCAACAATAATTAGTATGAGCAGAAATCGAAGATACAAATAAAAATTTTTTGGTGCAAATGAAAAATTGAAAAAAAAAATCTCGTCTTTTTTTTTTTTATATTTCCTGATCAATTCTTAATTTTTCTTTTCGCTGAATCATTCCATACCATCTTTTAAATGTTCCTAACAAAGTGTTTTTGGATGTTTAGAAAGAGAGAGGACATTGCTTCCAATTTTTGATCAAACCTTTTTTGTCAGAATCGTTTCCAAGTGCCACAAATACAAAAATAGTTGTTGTAGTTTTACAAGCAAATGAACAAAATTTTCGAATTGCTCAAAATTGATTCACAACTTGTAAAATTAGCATTAAAAAATCTAATTTATGAATAATTCAAAACATCTATTTTTAATTCTACAAAAACTCATAGGAAAACATAACATCGAATGGAAAAATGTTAGGGTTAATATCATTTTCTGCAGAATGAAATTATCTGATAACAATATCAAAGAACACTTTACACTTTTACCTAAATACTTCCATTGATTCTCATTAAAGTGTAATTTTACAGAACTTTGAATCTTTGTTAATTTATTGTTTGCCTAATTGCAGTAAAAAAAGATTCAAAATCTGCATTTCAATTTTTATTGTCGGGAAAAAATATCTCGAAGTTCGGTCATCATAAATTCTTGCGTTTTCTTTTTTTTTTTTTGACCGCATATTCACATCATTATCTGTTTTTACTGTTTATCGTTGCTAATAAGTATTCCGCGAGTTCAATAAATTGATTTTGAAATTTTGTAATTCAAGATGGACTATGTTCCAAATTACTTTGATTTTGTTGCTATAAACTATGATTCTAGTCTCCCTTTCTGCTCTAAAATGAACTTTCTAAAATGATCCTAGAGCTAAGATGAAGATGAAATTATAGAACGAAAATAAATACACTCGACATTTGATCAAAATTATTATTAATGTGATGTTGAATGAAATCATGCTGTTTCTAGATGAAATCGAAGGAAATATTTCAAACTTAAAATTGTTCTAGAGTTTGCTGTATTTGAAATGAATTTTATTTTTTAAGCCTCTTAAAATATTAAAAAGCGGCACATGAAAGAAGGATGATTTCGAAGATAAGATGATTGCATCATATATGCTTGATATTTTTTATATGATAAGAAATAATGAATGTTATAGGTTTTTTTTTTTAAATGAAATAGTTAAACAGGAATGATAAGTGCAAAAATTTATGAAACAATCAATTTTCAATTTTTGCAATAAATACTTGCTACAGTAAGTTCTTCCTTATATAACTTTGTTTGCACGCTTTTGGGGGATAGAAATTTGTTTTCAACAATCATCAAAATGGTCGATTCTACAATTTCGACATTTCTTTTGAATCACATTTCACTCAAAAAAACATTATCCCTCATTCACTGTGGTGAGTAAATAGTAACAAAACCTGATTCATCACTCTAGGATTAAACAGTTGCGTATTTTAAAGAGTGTTTTATCTATATTTATCCGTAAATTGTTTACCTGTAATTTTGTTGTATTGCTTTCTAATAATATCCCGTATATGACTAATAAAATATTTTCAAAAGGGAAATTTAAAAGAAAAATTCAACTATAATGTGAATCAAATATTAGCTATTTTTCAGAAAAAATAGATCAGAATTTTAAGAATCTTGGGGAAATTTTCTTTTTAAAAATTTTTTAAAATTTTTCTTAGTTCCCAAATGTCCTAGAACTAATATGAAAGGGACAAAAAGAAAATTTGATTTTTTCCGATCATAATCGATGATTGATCAGCGATCCTCATGACTAAATCATCTGACATTCAAACAAAAATCATTCAGCTAACAAGAAAGTTTGATAAAAACTAATGATTTTTACGCAATTCGCATAAAAATTGGATGAAAATAGAAGAATGAAGCAATAATTAGTTTTCTTTCATTAGGAATGATTTTTGTCTTCGTTCTTCTCGTTTCATAATTAAACTTAACACATAGTGCTGAAATTTCGTGTTGGGATCAAAGATCAGAGTGCTGTTTGAATTGTTGCAGTTATTCATAAACAGATACATTAATTTGCAAATGAAAAAAGGAATGAAGAAATTTTAAACGCTTCAATTGTGTGCTGCTAAATGTAAACATGGAATTCAATGAAAGTATCTGAAAGAATTGATCCATTTGCTTACTTAAATTGACCTTTGACTTATTACAATTGCAAGACAGCAAACAAAATGACAATGCCTATTCTCGGATACACTCTTCCACAAATTACAGTATATATATGAAGCTGGTTACAAAACCTGATATGTAAAGAATGAAATGCAGAAAAATTCTCCTCTTTTTCTTTGATTTCTAATTTTTACTTTTATTAAAAAGAGATTCAACTTTCTTTTCTTTTCATCTGTGCGAAACATATAATAAAATTTTTTGTAAAATAATTAAAATGTTGATAGCAATAAAATCATGATTATGATCTCTTCATGATATCATTATGATATCATCATCATCCCTTCTTTCCAAAAGGCAATAAAAATAAAGTTTATGAGAATTATGATTTTATTCTGAATTTTAATGAGTGAAATATAGGATAAAGAATAAGCCAAAATTAAGATATTTTAAGACTTCTGATTTATGGCAAAAATTAAGTTTAATTAGAAGATTGCCTCTTGACTTCATTGTTACACCTACTTATGAAAATTTTTGAAAACATAATTTCTTATGAATTTCTTATGTTTTTCACGCTTTAATAATATGATATGTAGCAATGATTTTAATTTTTAACTTTTCAAGAAAAATCTGGTCATAATAAAATTGAAATGTCATTATCAGAAATGGTTGCTTATTATTGACATCATGTATTTCTTGTTAAAAAATAAATAAACAAAACCATTCTGAACTGATGATGGCAACCAAATTAAAAAAGAAGGATGAAATATGAATATTTAAACTTTGCTTTGAGATGGTGTTGTTCCGAATTATATTTATATTAAAGCAACATTTAAAAATATGTTTAAAAATTTTAAATTATGAAAACAAAAATGAAGGATTTTTTTCGCATTTCTTATATTGATCTAAAAATTATGCATGATCAGGTGATTATATATGATCTTAAAAAAATATATATGATTATGGTGATAACATAGCTAAAAAGTGCTGCATTGAGATGATGAGTAAGTTGATAAATCTATGATAGCAATAAAGTTATCAGGTGATAAAATAATGATAGTTTAGCTGATCGAACCTGAAAAAAGCTTATCATCGTTAAATGAGCATATCTATGAGATTATAAATCCATGCATTATAAAACAAGTTCTAGTTTATTAGACAATACATGATTTGATTTGTTATCAACAATATTATATGATGTTTCATCTCTTCCTTTTATCGCTTTTAATTCTTACCAAACTTTTATTAATCCTTCTATAATTGCTTTTTGCTTGCTAATTCTTCTTTTTTTGGTATTATTCATGTTGAAAACAGGATAGAAAATGCAGAATTGAAGAATTGATTGATGCAAAATAACGATATTGAATGTCTGGTCAATTTTAATTTTCTTTCATTAATTAAAGATTAATTTCAGGATTTCTGATAACAGTAACAGTGATCTCCTGATTATTTTTCAGCATTATTTTGAATCGTATTACAAAATAATTTTAAAAAAAAAATGCAATAGAAAGAACAATTTTATAACACTGAACACGGTAAACAAATGAAAAGATTAAATCAACAAAAAGCAGTGTCGTCTGTACGAATTGATACGACAAACCCTAAACTCTTTCTTTACAAGTGTTTTTTTAAATTCGAATTTGTTTAAAAAAAAAGGAAAAAAAACAGAAAAAACATTTTCGATTTTTTTTAAAGCATTGATGACAAAATTTGTTTACATAAAGCAAACCAAATATTCTTTACAATCCATTTATTAAATGTTTTCTGACCTTTTTCTTCGGATAATTTTCCTCAAATGATATTTTTAAAATGAAACTAAATAATAATGGAAGCTATTAAAAATAAACTTTAGATTTCTGAAAGTCTCAGATTTCAAGAGGGAAAAATAATAGAATATGAAAGTAATAGCACAATAAGAGCGCCATAAAAAATATTATGATAAGTTTATAACTTGGAACATTTCAAACAATAAATAATTTTTAAGTTTTGACAAATTGCATATAACTTTCGTAAGAAATTTGTTTTGTATGATTCTACAAGAAATTATATTCTAAAATGAATAACTAAGTTTGAGAAAATAAAAAACTAAACAATTTCCAGCAATTATTTGCAAGAAAAATTAAAAAATGAGCATTTGAAGATGAAATTAAAACCCAATATGGAGGTAATTCATTGAAGTTGATGAAAAATTGCATTGTAATGTTTAAAAGTTCTCATGAAAATTTTCAATAATTAATAATTAAAAAGTTGTTTTCATTTCTATACTTTCTGAACATCATTGAAATCAGAAGGGTGAGAATTTATGGGCGAACAGTTTAACATTTAATATGTTATCATGATTAAATTTTTATACTTTTCTTCTTTTTTCTAAAAGATTTTGATAGAGAACAAATTACAGTTTTTTTTTATTTCTCAAAAATTCCATGGAAAACGAGTTTTTCTTAGAAAAAGATAAAAATTTTTTGAAAAAGTTCCGAAATAATTCGCGAAAATTGGTCCCCGCATAATTCACAATGTTATTTGTAATTCAATTTTGTTGTTTATTAATAAAACTAAAGTTCTTTTAGTCAATGCGTAAATCATTTATGGAAATGAAATACTGGAAATCATCAGAATACATATTTTCTGCTCAAAATGGTAAGATTGCGCAACTATCTAGATATAAGATGGTAAATGAAATCATAATTATTTTTTCGAACAATCTCTTATTTCTAGTATGTTAGCTAAATTATTTATATTTAAATAATTTGCTAGAATTTCTTTGCTATTCTATTGCAAGAATTTATATATTTTTAAAATCTAAAAATTGAAATCCCTTAAATCCTATTTTGTAAAAGGAATTATCCTGAAAAAGAATAATTGAAGAAAATGTTTCATTTATGAAAATCAAAAATATTGCCTTGTGTATTTGATTTGTCCATGTACTTCCTTCATCATTCAAAAGAACAATTTCCACATAGAAAGAGCTGAAATCGAAAATTTGAACATTGCAATCAAGCATATATACTTCATTCCCATTGGGACAATTGAAGGCATATTATTTTGGTGTAGTTTGGTGTTAAAAGAGTGCGAAAAGTTCAAAGTTCATTGGAAAACAAACAAATAATTGAGATGCATAATAAGAAAATCAAATATTTTGTACAATTTAATTTAGAAAAATTAGAAATTCTAACAATTTATTGCAATCAAGCAACTAAATACTCCAGATTCGTTGATTTAAATTATTGCAATTCTTTTGAAAATTGTCTTGTATGACTTTACAAATTTTGTTACTACTAAGGAACAATTTCTGACAGAAAGAAAGGATTGCAACTGTTCTGATAATAAGATTGCAAAATTAAAATATTTTTAATATTAATGTAACAGACGACATGACAGAGTATTAGAAAATGTATGTTAACTGTTTTAAATCAAATTCGAATATAAATTCAATTATGTATAATCTGAACGAAAATGTAATATACAATTAACTTTATAATTAAAGTTTGAAAAAAAAAATTCCGCCTAGAACAAAAATTTTCTATCTCGCACCACTAAGTTCTATTAATACTGTCGTTTAAAAGAAGTTATTCGTGAAAATGTATAATTTAATAGTTCTAACATTGAAAGAAAGAAAGAATGATGCAAAATTCTGAAGTAATTTGCAAACTTTTGATAAGCTATGAATGACAGCCTTATCTATCATTCCTTTCCTTGGTCCTCTTATCGCTGCATAACATATCAGCAAGCTATAATGCTGCATTCATAAGAAGGAAGGGACTAATTCACCTGTTCATGTCAACTTAAACATTTATTAAGCAAACATTTTTGCATAAAGTGCAAGCGAATTGACCTCTGACTTCTGTTTATTTCTATTTTCTTAGTAGCATTTAATGTCTCATTTGTCCCACTGGGTACAAAAATGATGCATCCATTTTGAATTCACTGAAATTGACCTATGACATTTTTTACTAATCGATAATTGAGATTGTTGGCTGCATCTAAATATTTGATAAACCAATATTCATTATTTAAAAATTGACGATAGATGCTTGAAATACAAAGAAAGTAAATTAAATGGCTTTCTTATATGCAATATTCAAATGCATTTTTATTTCTCATTCAAGATAATAATATTTCACTTTTAATGATCAGTCCGATGTCATAATTCCTTTTTGAGTGTTGAATAAAAAATCATTTTCTTGATCGGAACTTGAAAAATTTACAACATCATCATCTGTACATCCGCTAATCTCACTAATCTTAATAGAATTACGGATAATCTAATTTTTTTTGAAGAAACGGATAAAATAAAAATATATTAGTTTTGCATTTATGAATAGCAGACGAAATAATGCTTTTTTTTTTTTTTTTGATTTCTTGTGAACTATTTTTATCGCTATTTGTAATAATAAAATCCACACTATTTCGTGACAATTATTTATTATCAAGGTAAGAAAGAATTTTCGTGCTTTTCTCAAATATTAAAGCTTGAAATTCAGCGCAAAATGATAAAACGAAATGAAAGGAATCGACATATTAACATGTAATTAATTACGATGAAGAAAATAATAAGTGTGAAGTACAATGTGGCTTAAGAATGGCCTAATGCATAAATAGTATCGCCTTTTTTTTTTTGAAAAAAAAGTTTAATTATATGCTAATATTATCCAGCAAATAATTTCTCATAATGAAAGAGATGATAATGATATTGATAATTGTCAAACAGTATGAGTTTACTTGATATATTTAGAGAAAATCTAGAAAAAACCGGAGATACTTTCAGCAGAAATTATCTGCTTACTGAATATCCGATTTGTTGATCCCTAGCAATTGTAGTTCGAAATCTTGGAATATAAATTTAAATTTAATTCTATGATGAATTTAAAAAATAAATATTACATTATGAAATTGACCTTCTTCACTTACAAATTATATTTAAGACTTGAAATAGTTTGTCCAATAATTATATTTTAGACTTCAAATAATAAATCCATTTAATTTTTTTTTAAATTGATTTTCTTTTTGGAATGTTTTTTTCTCAATATAATGCCTTAGATTCAACATGCCATTCAAACAACTTCCCAGAATCAGAATTTACAAAAAACTTCGTCACTATCCTGTCAGATCATCAACTATCATCCCTACTGCATTGTCGTAGAAATTAACACCGAAAATTAAAATTTTCTAAATTTTGAATTTATGCAAAAGAACAATTTGTAAGTCTCTGTGTCTTATTTGACCACAAAGACATCTCACTGATTCCAGTTTTCTATGAAACTTGTCATCTAATTGCTTATATTGAAGCATATTGAGAAATTCCCATGAATTAGAACACTCGGAACAGCATGTTATTTCGATATTTCATCTCAGGTAAAGTTCAAACTTGGAAAGAAATGGTCCGAACCTTTCGGATATTTCTGTTTTTATTCGAAAGACTATTATAAACTTTCAAGGTAGATAACTGATAAGGAATATTGTCTATGAGATTGCAATTTAGACTTTATAATCTGACCTGAATGGAAATCGAATAAAGAGATCAATGCAAAAAAAAAAAAAAAAAAAAAAAAAAAAAAAAAAAAAAAAAAAAAAAAACAAAAATTAAACAAATTTCACTTAAATTGATGAAGTAAATATGTATAGTTAAATTCGCGCGACCAATGTTGTTAATCATTCCGATCATTTCATCAGAACGATCTCTATGTAACGGAATTGCATAGGATTATGAATAAAGACATTCGGAACAGAATTGGGAATAAATTAAATTATAAATAATGACATTCAGAATTCAGAACTGAAAGAACAACTAATTCGTGATTTCAATTTTTACAATAAATTTTAGAAACTGCTAATTTCACAAAGCAGGTTTTTAAGTCTACGAAGACTAAATGTCTTAAAGAACGATGAGATTTGTTTGGCCATATCTGAAAAAGTACAACCATCGGAAATTGTGTTTCATTAAATAACATGTTAATTTTGATAAACTCTTGGTCAGAATATTGAGGATATAATGACAAATATTTCTCAAATGAATCGATGAAATTGAAAATTTTTCTTTAAAAAAATTATAAATTCTAACATTTGTAGAATCTGTGAAATTCAATCTTCTCATTGGTCAGAAAAGAATGTTTGATTAATCTAAGAATCATATTGATTCGCTGAATGGGGGAGGCATGTATCGAAGAATGTAGTTTATTACCGCATAGGCAAAATGTGAAATAAAAAATGAGCATTAAAATTGATATGAAATTTAATTCAGTAATGGAATATCTCAATTTCATTTCAATTTAAGTACATTCCAATATCAAACATCACATTTCAATTTTTAATCAAATGACTTTCTAACAATTATTGCTATTATATTAACTGTAATATTTTCAACATTATTTCATATTTGTTGCAAATTCCCAGCGACGCAGAGAGAGAGAGAGAGAGAGAGAGATTTCGAATTTCTGGATAGATTCATATTACCCTAATTTCCGGATAAATTCATGCTATTCGAATTCCCAGATAGATTTGTACCTCAACAATGCCAAACCTTTTCCTTTCTCGCACAATACAATAAAATTGTCAATGAAATTCAGAAATTTAAATTTTAATAATAATTTAAGTCCTTCTTTTAATGTCTGATGACTCATTTTTGGAAATTCGCACATTACAATAGAATTATTAATAAAATTTCGGAATTTCAGTTTAATAATAGCATCTGATGAATCATGTTTGGAATTTTGATTCGTCATAATGTGCAATCATCACCTTCCTTGCTATTGTTATTATGTCAAAATCCAACAAAAGCGGAGCTGCTAGCGCTAGAAATCAAAGCAGGTCCCGGGGAGATTTGAACTCCCGTCGCAGGATTCAAAGTCCTGAGTGCTAACCACTACACCACGGGACCTCATAACTCAAACCTTTCATTTTTTCTACAACATATTATTTTTTGCAGAGTATTTAATTAATTTGAAACAATAAACTGATCATATCAATTGTGTCTAAACATGTCAGTTTCCATTTTGACAAATTTACGTGATTAGTCGTGCAGCCTCTCATTCTAAGAATTCCCACGTTGATGTGAAAGACAGCACGTCAATTTGTCAGAATTCCCACGTTGATGTGAAAGACAGCACGTCAATTTGTCAGAATTCCCACGTTGATGTGAAAGACGGCACGTCAATTTGTCAGAATTGCCACGTTGATGTGAATGATGTGAAGGCCCATTTGTTTATGATAGTTTAGCTTTATTGATTGCTTCTACATTTCTGAGTTTATAATTATCTGCTATTTTGCAGTGTCGGAGAAGTATGACAGAGTTTGAGAAATATCGAATGCGTCATTGTATTATTATATGTTCTTTTTGGTTTAAAAATGATTTTTAAAATTCCCGTCTAACATCTTGAAAAAGATCAGTTTTAGAAGGAAGAGATAATGCTGGAATGAAAATCGGATTGACTATCATTTTGACAACAAAATTTGAATTGTGAGAAATCTGTGGGAGGGAAATTACGATGGCTTTAGAACTTAGATAAATATTTGCATTTTTCGCACACTTTTTTTTTTCGAAAAATATGGTAATTGAATGTTTCAATTCCAAGAATTCGCCTAGTGTACTTGCAGATGTGAAGAATTGTGCAGGTGAAAAGTTTGTGATGTAGCAATCGGTAAAAAGTTCTCGAACTCTACGAAGACTGATAACCACATATTATCAGTATGATAGAAATAATTTTGTTTCCGTGCAGCAGTAAGTGATGACTGATAAGATCAAGAGAGGCGATTGAAAAAGAAATATGTGGAAACAATGGAATTAAAATGACTTTTGTAACTAATACTCAACAATTTTATAAGAATAACTAATAATTTCAGTTCCAAATATCTCTTGATATGTCCAGCGATTATTCCAGTCTATCAGTTGTCAGAATGTCTTTGTACCAGATGTTCAATTTTTTGGTATTTCTTCTTTTTTTGTCAAGTAAAGTTAATTCAAATAGAAATTTCATGTGTTTGGTAAATTCAGATGCTAACTGGAAAAATTATCATGAAAATATTGAAACTGGGAAGAAAACAATGAGTGATCTGAGAATATTTTATCATTCTCTTCGTCCTTTTACAAGTATCATTTTTATTTGTTATTATCAATAAATATGGCATCCTGTAGTGATATCAGACTTTTAATTTTACTAATTAGAGTACTTCTAATAACCATTTCTAATGTAACTCTAATGATTATGGTATTGATTTCTTATTTTCATATCAGATATTTCGACTGCAGATGTCTCAAACCTAACATTCGAGATATTTCGAACAATTCATTGATTTGAAATTTTGTCAAATCAAATTTTCATTAGTAAACACTCATCTGTTAATTACTTACTTTTTAATAAAATTCATGGAATTCGTGCAACAAGTCTTGACTTGGTAATTCCTTGCAAAATCAAAAACAGATGAAAAACTCTCTTTAGTGAATTTATGTATGCTTTAGAAGAAATTTAACACTTATGTAGCTCTTTCGCAAGGTACATTGCAAACAAAACTTTGAAGCTTTGCATTTTAATTACAGGCATTATTATTGTGTGCATTGATTGAGGGCGAAAAAGAAATTGAAATGAATTTTTGGAAGTAGGATTGTGAAATAGGTAGAGAACTAAGGTCAAATAAGGTCAGTATGTTTTTGAATTCGTGGATGTTATTTCCAATTGAATTCTCGAAAATTTGTAGTTAAATGCCGTTTCCAGATATTAAATGGCTGATGTGATCTTAGCATGTGTATAAATTCTCATTCAAATAAGATCAGGGAATAGCAGTTAACTAAGGGTCAAATTTCAGTATGTTTTTTTCTTTTTTTGAAATGAAATTTTAAATCATTCTCATCACTTTTTGATTTTACGTTAAATTTTCTTCTTCACTCCTTTTCTTACTTTCTGTCTTTTTTATTTTGTTCTTCTAGCAAAAATAAATCTTTCTTGTACATTTCTCCTATTACTTACTTTCTATTTCAGATTATTTTTCTAAAAAATTTTGCTTTAAAAATTACAGTTCAATAATTAATTGATTGCCAAACAAATAGCAATATTATTTTTAATGATAATTTAATTAAAAATAATAATAATTTATAAATGGCGAGCTGAGCTTCATTTTTAAACGAAATACATGCGTCCCTTAAATTTCTCGGAAACTGTAACATATTCCTGTAGTGTTGCATCGCTACTGCTCATTATTGATTGTACGAGATCATCCTGAAGGAGGAATGATAAATGATAAATTTCTAATTTTACCAAATTTGCATATTTGTGTTTGTAATGTTGAAAGCAGTGAATAGTCTTAATTATATTTAGAAAATTCCCCTCTCCCCCAAAAAAAAATATATATATATATATATATATATATAAAATTCCTTATAAATCCACCGATATTTATCATCGCCATTCATATGATGGAGTTCAAATGAAAACTCAAAATTTGATCCAATAAATTCTCAAAAGAAAAAAAAGTCAATATGCTCTACTTTGGTGCTCTCTCCATCTGAAATATCATCATCATCATCGATGATGTGTTTTAAATTCGTAATGCATCCTGCCGAAATCAGTGATGACAACGATGACGAAATAAGTGAAGCTGCATCTGATGCCACGTCCGATTCGTAGATACCCCTGCAATGAATAATTCGAATTATTAAATCTAAAATTTCGAAAATTCTAATAGCTTCTCATTCTTCTTTCTTAATGAGTTGCCTTAATGAATCCAATCAAAAATGAGCGAAAAATGCGCAAGTATTAATTATATCATTAAGTGCTAAAAATTTCCGAGAATTGGATGCTATCATTCTTATTTAAATTGTGATGAAAAAAATTGTACATTTTTCGTTTGAGATGGCATCGTGCACGTGTAGCTACAAGGTCGGCGTAGTAAACAGGTGCGGGAATGGAAACTGAACGAGTGCAACGTCCGTACGTGTGGCACATACTGAATGTTATTGCCTGAAGCTCATCTGACGTGAACTTCGAATCATCCCAAAGAACATGATAGCGTGCTGGTCTTGAAGTACCCTGAAAATCTTTTAATGATTTGGCAGGTATTTCTGATAAAAATTTTCTAATTAATTTGTGAATATAGCTATATGTGTGTGGGTTATAAAGGGTTCTAGTCTAGATAGAAGATGATAAGTTGATAAGTAATAAATATTCTTCACTTAATATGGCGTCATCGTTTCTGCGATATCTGAACTGTTTAAAAATTTTTTCAACTTCAATTTCGATTGATTCACGGCTAACTTTTAAACAACCACTTTTTGAATTGCAATGAAATAAAAATAATAATAGCTGAAAAAAAAAATTGGATGGAATGAAAAAAGAACTTAGTACATTACCTGAATGCCGAAATGTGAGCATAGATAGAAGTCAAAACTTTCTGGCGAAACGATTCCTGTATCGATTACTGTACCTGGTGGGATATTCTTTGCTTTACCAACTGCATCACGTATATGCTTGCAAAACATTCGTGCATGATGACGTTTTTGCACGACAATATATGTGATTGGTGGTCGATAATCTGGCGAAAGCATTAGACATGCCGTACGAATACCTTGCATTTCTTCACGTAAAACCTGCAGCTTCCGTTCATTTTTTCAGTAGAAGTGTGTTTTTCTGTATGAGCAACAAAGGAAAGAATAACATAGTGATCAATTTACTTGCAGATTCTCTAATCATCGCAATTTTTCTAAGCACCGAACGTCTTATCATATATGATTTAAAGTAAAACAAAGGCCAAGTTTTTTCTTTCTTGTTTCCTTATAAAAATATTAATGATGCTATATAAGAAATACTAATACCTCGCTGAATTGTCCTTCAGAAACGCCATCACGATAAACAATGATACGAATTGGCTTCTGATGTGTTGTTTTGTAGAAACTGACGAGACGTTCACGGACAGCATCCAGAAGATAAACAACTGATTCACGACATTTACGCTGGATTTTGATATTTGCACCATATGATTGTGGATATAAATCAAGATTGGCCACAATCTAGAAATGAATTTGTTAACTAATCTAATAATCTTTATCAGACTGGCATATTTTGTAGTTAAATTTTATTGTAAATAATTTTTCGATCAAAAAAATTAAATTTTCAGATTCAAAAACATAGAGTTTGAATATACCGCCGCAACAGATGGAATATTCTGTCGTTCCTCATGCTGTGTTGGATGTGTGACATCGATTCCGATGATGATAGTTGGAACATCGATGAGATACTTCTGAGTAATCGAATCAGCAACAATACGTGAATTAATGCCACCTAATTTCATATTCATTTTCAGAATCATATTACAGCAAGTAGCAGGTGATGGACGCACGACATTTTTCATCAGAATACATTGCGACATGATTCCATGTATCATATCGCTGCATTCTTTTACTGTCACTGAAATGCATTTTAATTCCACAATATGATTCTATTATATTTCAAGTAATTATCTCACTCGATAAGCAAACTCACAATTATTCATTTATTATTAGCAAATTAAATACCAATATCAATTTAAAGTGATTTGAATTCATTTAATTTTCATGTGCTCTTTTAATTTTTCTCATCGTCTTTATTAACTACAACTTACTTTAATGCTATTTATTCATCCAAACTTACTTATAATGAAATGTAAAAACTTATCCTTCATGATGGAAAAATTTTTGAGATATTGGATGAAATTTGAAAAAAAAAAATAAGGAAATAAAAGCTCTGAAAGATATCAAAAATTCAATGAAACTAAAATTTCATGTGAAATAACCAAATGTAAGCTTGAAATGATTGTAAAACGAACTGTAGAGATCAGCATTTTTGTTTGGCAACACGACAATGACAAGATCACATGCAGTTCCTGTTTGCTTATATTCGGTGGCAATTTCATTGAACAAGATGACAACATCCTCTTTGGTACGACCGTACTTCACCAGGTCAGGCCAATTTGGAAACTCCATTCCCACTTGATTAGCCTTTTGAGTAAGTACTTGGCAGAAGGCTCTAAATTGGACTTTTTTTTTGAGCCAAAAAAGAAATCATTTAAAATTTAGAAGAAAGCAAGTAGAAATGCTGTAAAACGGAAATTTATGAATAATTGACACAAGTAATAAGAATTAATTTCTTGTATTATCTCACTGTTAAGCGATAACTGTAGATAGTGATAAGAAGGAAATTAGGGCAAAAAAATAAAAAAACTAACTGTAGATGATTTTGCTCACGTGGATTGACCATTGCTATCATGGAATAGCTGTGACAACTAGCCGGCAAATACAACCGTTGATCATCCATCGACCAAACTCCATCTTTCGGCATAACAATCGGGTCCTGCAGATTAATCTCTTTGAATGAGCTTTTTAAGAATTTATTCAAATATAAGCAGTTATTAGGAAAAAATTTTAAATACTACTAAAGTTTTAAAATCAAACCGTTTTGCGATTATTTTCTCCAAAAAGGATACGTGGTGGTGCCAAAACACGACCGATCATTTCAGACATTTTAGGATTGATTTGTAGACCGAATTCATGCAAAAATGGATCACATTGGAAGCCAGCTTGTTTACAAAGCGATGCAATACGTTGTTCACGTGAAATTGCATCAACAGCCGCCGCCTAAATCATTTTCAAAAAACAACTTTTCAATGTTTTAATTCCTACTATGATATTTAAATTAATTTAAGATATCAGAATATAAGTATAAATAGTCTATTAGGATTGTCACGATTGCATAAATATCAAAGCAACATCAAAATATCACATGTTTCATGCTCTTATAATTTGAAAACTAAATATTGAAAAAGAACTTGGAATAATTGACATGATTTTGGAAAAAAATCGTACTCGAATAATGGCTGATATCTGTTTATCGTTCAATTTCTTGTTGTATTTCTGTGGAGTATCAAGCATGCAAACTTCCAGAGGAAAATAGATATTACGTGTTATTGGACCCACGTGAAAGCATGGCAGTTTAGGATATTTTAGCTTACCGTAACGTTCACCAAAATAATCGGCCACTGTCATACGTCGTTCATTGCCGTCTTCATCTTTACCTTGGAACCTAAAATATATTTTAGGTTAACTGCTAAGAAATGTCTTAATTGTGAATTTTCTATAGGACTCTGATCCAAAGAATAATTTAAGGATATTCAAATTGTTACAATCTGCTTCCATTAGCTTTCATTTTACGACGGAACGGAAGGATGCCATGAGAAGCTAATTAAGTATCCTACTGATAATAGTTTAAGAAATATCACACCAAAGCTGATCAGCTGGAAGTTGAAGACTATTGATACGATAAACACGGATAACACCAGCACGATGCGAAATGCGTACTTTAATTCCTTTTATGACATCACCGAAAATTTTTAACTCATGACTGCTCAAAGAAAAATCTTTGTGCAATTTTTCGGGCTGAAAAGTTTCAAAGTTTTAAAAAATATTTAAAATAAACAAAACTTTATCTTTTAAGAGAAGAAGAAAAACTGGATTTAAAGCAACTTTTATTTTCAATTTTTGGATTTTGTAAAAAGTCTAATGATTTGAATATGTGACATTGATTTTATTTAATGATAAGTATAGCAAAAAATTAACTTTAGAGATCAAATTGTTCAATTTTTTTTTCCAAAATTAGACATATGTAATATGAAGTATTTACATAAATTTAATAACAATTAACTTACAGAAAGTGCTCCACCGATGTAATCTTGATAATTATGATCGCGACGTCGATTGTTCATATGACGTGAATAAGATGACGAATTACTATAACCACCATAACGTGAGCCAGCACGTGCGTTACGTGTATTGCTTGATGAAGTATCACGATAATCTTCTTTCGAACTCGATCGACAATAATGGCTCGACTTTTCGTTTAACACTTCACACATAAATTGAACCATAGAGATGTGAGCTTTATAAAATGTCGTATGCGTTACTGTAACAAAATAGTTTTCCTCTCTCTAAGGCAATTAATGATGCGAATCCGGAATGACAATGAGCATGTTTTGCTATTCCGGTTTCCTGATATAGTTTCCAGTTTTACGATTCGCCGAAGTCGTGCTTTTTTTATGAGTAGGGAAATAATTTTTCAAATAAGCTTAAAAAATAGTTTAATGGATATATTTGAATAATTTACAGCATGGAAATTTGCTAACCATCGATGTTCAGAAGTGGTTTCCATCCAGATGCTACGTGAGCGGACGAGAAGAATCCTGTCCACATTTCTTTACCGCCTTCTAAATCCAATGCCGCTGCACCATTCACCGGTAAACGATAGCTCGATGATTTATAAACGAAAAAATTTGCAGAATTTCTGAAAAAAAAAATGCGTGTTTTAAGAATGAAAATTGAAAAAAGCTTCAGAAATAAAAAATGCTTTTTTTCACCTAAGATTTTTAGCATTAAGTATCTTGAAAATTTCAGAGATTATATTTGCAAGTTTAATAAAAGTATCTTCAATTTTTGATATGTTAAACTCCAATGATATCGATGTTACTATTTTACTTCTTTGATCATTCAGATTTCAAATAAAACAATATTAAAGATAAATTTCGTTCAGATTGCGTTTGAAATAACAATTAAAATTAATTAAAAATTAAGTTTATTAATTTCAATTAAAATCCAATGAATATTCAAAAAATAAAAAGCAAAATTAGCCGAACTCGACATATGGGCATGTAAGTGATTGACGAAAGACAATATCAATAATTTGAATTGGCGTTAGAATTCTTTCGTCTAAATTGTTCGTTCTTGTACGTCGCATCTCAATAAGTACGGGACCCACGCATTGGAATGAGACTGCGCAACGTGTACGCTCACGCGAATCCTTCGCTAATGATACGTCGCTTTCCAGGCGAATCTGCAGAATTTCTCATATCAGTGGTTTGATTCAATCTTAAATTTAGCTCTGAAGAACTGACTCACAGATGGACGTCCTTCTGGAAATTCAATACGCGTCGGTGTGTACAATTGATGGGCTCCGTCGTAAGCAACAGCGAATTTATTTGGGAAATATTGGCGATGATCCACGACAACTTTCCAAAATACTGCACGATTCTCCTCTCTGTATGTATGTAAGTTTCAGATGGTTCTTGGATGAATAACACTTCATGAATCGATAAAAATAAAGAAATTAAGTAAACAAAAAAAAAAAAAAAACAAATGTCGAGAAGAAAAAGTTTCCAAATATGATGAGATAAAACTCAATAGCTCTCATTCTTCTTTCCGTTTATGCAAATTTATTTCGCTCTACCGAAAGTTCTATGCGAAATTTGCATATTTTATCAAAAGAAGTGATTAAAAAATTAAATATTGCTTTCATTTCCAATCTGTCCAACGGCTGCTTCAACCAACTCTGTACTAAAATTAGCAAAATGAAGGGGCTTTATAATATTTATTTCAAAATTCCTGAAACAATGATAAACCTGTCAAGTTTTCTAGATCCCGGATGATGAATTTCCACATGATATTGAGTAACCATCATATTATTATTAACCATTCCGACTTCGAAAAAATTCGAACGAATTGCAATTTGACGCCCAGCACGACCGATATCCGGACGAGAAGCCATCTCTCGAAGATTCATACATGCTAATTCCTTAAATTTTTTCAATTGAAATTTCTTCCGTGATCTTTCCAATTTATTTATTTGTTTTTGTATGACACTGATAAGAAAAACTTGATCGATCGAAAAATCTAAACTATTTTGAAACCTGAAGTAGCGGGGGTGAAAGGTCGCGTGGTGAACCAGTAAGACCTGAGCCACATCGAGATCCTAATGATGGTGAGCTTTTACGCTGTGAGCCGGATAAATGTTCAGGTGAATGAATCCCTGAAATATTTTTTATATTTCTAAAATTTCTGCATGAAAAACAGGAATTAATCTTCAATTTACAAGACATATAAAAAACTCTTTCAATCGAAGTTCAACAATTTTCCCCAAACTTTTGCGCAAAATTCTCTAGATGAAAAGTTCAATGACGAATCAAAGTGAACTGGAATCGAACCAGAATCGCCCGCATCCTTATCACAGTTCCCCATAGGTCAAAATCTGTGACCTATGTATTGAATATTCAAACAAACAGTGCAAAATGAAGAAAGACAATGAGCTTTTCATTTAATTTTTCCTTATTTATAAACCGTTAATTTTATAATTTCAATTCAATTTTCGATAAATTATTCAGAAATTTAAATTGAATTTTGTATAAATAAATGGATTATGTTTCATTCTTATTTGTTATTCTACCAATTCTTTGCTCCAAGTTACAGCTCTACTTACGCGATAAGATTTACCGAAGTTTTAGATTCTGACGGAAGAGAAGATTCTGAAGGGAAATCCCAAAAACATCTCTTGTAATTATAACAACACATGTCACCTTCACCTAGATTGTATCACCTGAATACCGGGTTGTGAATTATGTTTATTGAAAAATATAAGAAAAGCAACTAAAAGTTTATTTTTCACACTGTTAAAACTATAATTTCAATTTTTCATTAGCAAATAATGGATGTTTTTCAATTACGCTCACAGCAGTAATAAAATTAATGGTACCAGTGATTTCCCTCAAATAATTTTGTATGTAAGATTGTGAATTATACAATGAAATTGCAAAAGTTTTGGAAATTTAAAGTAAATTATTCAATATTTAAGGGGCATATTCAATGCATATTGGAAATTTAAAAAAATTCATTCAATAAATCATTTTATAATTTAGAAAATTTTTAAAGGTTAAGTTGAGCAGAAGTGAAATTGAAGAGATGTTCTGTTGAGGCATGCAAGGAAAAAGCAAAATGAATGAAATAATTGTGGAAACTCATATATTTTGGTAAAAAAGAATTATAAATTATTTGAGAATCAGCTAACTGCTAAAGTAATATGTAAGGTTGAAAATTGCAAATACAGACAAAATGAATTAATTGTTTCATGAAAAACGAAAAGCTTTCCTGGTGTGATCTTTTTAAATCTTCACAAAATTGATTGTATGGCCAAGAAAGCTGATATCTGTTTCAGTCCTAAGTCATTCAACTGATCGTTTTTGGTTCATAAGTGCCAGGCAAATGATTCGACAAAGCGTTTTATTAAACTTATTCTTAAATAAAAGATTTTTCCGATGTTTGAATTAAAAATGATGGAAAAAATTCAAAATGTGTTTTTTTTTAGACAAAAAAATTAGAATAATCGAATTTAGGAAACGGTTAGAAAAATTGGAGACGATCTGTTAATCAGAAAATATTGCATTTAAGAAAAGATCAGTTATAATGGAAATAGTAATAGAAAAATCGGAAAATTAGTGTACGTTATTCAGTTAGTTCGAGAAATCATTAAAGTAAAACTTTAACGATTTAAATTTTCTTCAAATAAAATCTATTCCTAATTTTCGGCAAGATTTCAATAATAATTCAAAATTTTGTTTTCCATTTCTTTTTTGCAGTCCTTTAGAAAGTGCTAACAAACATAATTTTTCATAGAAATCATTGATTCATTGTTAGTATTGATTAAACATGATGAGAGGTTTAAAATTTCATTTTTATCTGAGAAACTTGAAATAATTCTTTATTTATGATAAGAAAATTAAAAAAGTCGAGTCATTCCTGAATCACTATCAGATGATTTGAAACTTCTGATTACAATCATTCATTATCACATTTTACTGAGCTGCTTTTTTTCATATCGGTGAACTAAGAAATTGAAAGTTTAAATCAGCTGAGTACAGTGGTTAGTAATGAATGCCAGTCGGTGATCAGGTGACAACAGGTGACAAGTGATAACAGAGAAAAGACACAGCAAAAAGAAAATTGCAGGAAGAGATATTTATCCTATAGATCTTTCAATTTTTTAAGATTCAGAATCAAATTTTTTAGACAAATGTATTACATGTTACTGAAATTTATTGCTTTATTTAATTAAACGAGTAATAAGAAGAATGAGGAAATTTATTTATTCCACAAAGCTTTCCATTCTAATAAAGTTTTAAAGAAGATTAAAGAGAAATTTCGGAAGTTTTCAATAGCAGTTATTGATGAATATGTTTTCAAAAATTATTATCATCTTCTATAGATCATAATACTGAAATTATGCATTAATGGGTGATGCAATTAACGGTAAGACCATCATAGGTTTCGGTAAATCATTCTGGAATACCGAACGTGGATTTGTATCATCTTTTCTTGCCTGAAATGTAGCAACAAATGAGTGGATATTGAAATACTAAAATAATAAATAACAGGTAATTTGGGAAAAAATCAATGAATAAAGTAAAGGTATAAAGATAATTGATCATCTGATAGTTCAAAAAAGATACCATAGCAGCCAAGAAAATCATTTTATCCACCTTAGCACCACCATTTTGACGAAGAATGTCGATAGCCAATACCTGTCCTGGTTCAATGAAAGAATACACTGGATTTACACGGTATAAATTATTATCGGAACATTTTACCTGAAATTTACTGCTAGAATTTTGGTTCCAATAATTCAATATATCATTAATAATTTAATTTGAAACTAAGAAAATATCGGAATTAATGATATAATAAATGTAAAAGCAAACGTAAAAAAAAAGAAAATTTTCCAATCAGTAATGATGCGAAAATATAAAATGACAGGAAACTAATGGATTTATTTTAATGAATTCCGTATTTGAATAAAATTGATTGATTTTTTGTCAAATAAGTAAATTGAATAATTTTTAATAGAAAAAAGAGACGTAAAATCAACTTTAAGTGCTCGACGTATATTGGTTGGATTAGAGATGAAAACTTTTTGAACACCTCCATTTATATTCCAGTGTAGCTCTACGGGTTCCATTTTCAAATCATCCCGCTCTTCTAAAATCAAACTCCTTGGCTCATTTCTAGGAATGAAAACCATGCTTTAATCTTGTTTGAAAATTTAGAAATTGTAGCAAATTTTACGATTTATGGATAATTTCCTGAAATCTAATTAATTAATTAAATTATTAGTAAATTATTTAAAAACCGACATCTAAAACTTTTTTAAATCAATCTAGTGAATCATTTTTGCAGCTATTGATCAGCTAAAAATGTTGTTAATTTCGTTTACTGCTCAGAATTCACTTGATAAATTACCATCTGATTTCTTGCTCGTTTCCAACGATTTCTGAAAAAATAATTCAGTAATAAAAATTTTTCATGAAATTTATCATTTGTTATTTTAAGATCACTTTTAAGATCAAATTCGAATTCTCAACTATTATTTGATTTTCGTTCGACAATTCTTTTTGAGATTATTACTTTCTAGTTATCTCAACAATTGGATTCTAATCGAAAATTTGTATAATTTGTCATAATAATTATACTGATTTTTTCGTCTTTTGGCACAAAGTTCACCAAAACTCTTGGTAAACTTTTTAAAGTCTCAATCTTAATATAAGTCAAAATTTTAATAGATTAAAACCTTCAAATCTTAATTTCAACCTCAATCTTATATAAATTATCGATAACTTTAATTTATATTTTATGAAAAGATTTCATGTGTAGTAATAAAATAATGGAATAATTGATTTAAATGATCATCGATTATTCCATTTCGATAATGCTGAATCGAGTTGCAAAGATTTCAATTTTCAGTGAAATGCAAACTATTATCTCTCTGCAAAATGACGAAATAAATTTACCTTCAACGAAGAGCTTTGCCGCTTACGTGATCTGGAAAGCGATCCGTCTGATCGCGATCCTGTGCTGCGTGTTTTCTCTGTTTTCGATGTTTTAATGAATTCATTCTTGCTTCTGGAGTTATTGCTTCTCGGCATTTTTGCTGGCTCTCTCTGAGATTTGTTTATCATCGTCGGCTAAAATTTTGAAATTTTAAATTTAAGAACTATTCCAAGAAAAAAATTCAATCTCATCGAATTTAAAATCAAAAATAATCTATTTGCTTAAATCTTCCAATTGAAATCAATGTTATCCATGGATGAAAATGCTGATCAGCAGTTTAATTGATTGATATCCATTATGCTAATTAATGCTGTATCATTTGCTTGCAATTACTTCAGGTTTCGGTCGTGATGGTCCACAGGAAATTAAGGTTGCTAAAATAGCAACCAGCGGTACAACCACAAAACCAAACAGCATTTGCACGGCGACAAGCACTTCCATTACTTAACTGATAAAATTATACCCAAATTCCGAAATAAATAAAGGTTATTAACTACACGCCGGCAGATTTAATACTATAAGTGATTCGAAGTTTTGCAATTCAGTTTTATATAAGTTAAAATGTGTAAATTAATTTGCATATTTCATTTCTCTCAAATAATTATAGAGAAATTTGCATATTTTTAATTTTGAAATCTTTGTATTTTATAATATTAATTCCTAAAAGTTGTCTTTTCTCCAACTAATATTATTGAAAGCATTCTCACTTGATATTCCATTTTTGATTATTTTAATTTCTGTCAGAAATATTAGTTTAATCCATTTTACAGTGGATCAACACGATGATGATCCACTTAATTATGATGCATTTGTAACAAAATTCAATATGTCAAAGTTCAGCATCCGTTATTGTTTTATTTATCAAGTTCGATTTGAAGAGCTTAGCTTTTAAGATTTCATAATAATTCTTTTAGTGTTTTATAATCGAAATTAAGTCTTAATTTAATATTAAAATAACTAAAATATGAAGAGCTTAGCTTTCAAGATTTCATAATAATCTTAAATGTACAGTTTTATGTCATGAAATGTTTATCAATTCCTTCCGAGCTTTTAATTTGCAACAGGTAGAGAGATAGAGGAGAAATGATTTGAATCTCTTTTAATCGAATTTATTCTTATATTTTAGAAATGCTAAACAATTAGATGCATTTTTATCGAATTTATCAAATATTGATAATGGATTTTATCATCAATGGTTGCAACACTTGGCTAACTGTGGTGATTATTAACTGTAAGAGGTAGCACAAGTAACGGATAAACTGATAATTTCTTGAATAGCATTGAAGCATTCTTATCTGTCTCCATCGCCTGAAAAGATTTTTTGTGATAAGAAGAATCCTGAAATAGGAAGAAAATTGGAATTACTAATTTAATATCATGAAAACTATTAAATTCATATGTAAATTTAGGAATATATCATGATAATTGGAAATTCCAACTAGCCAGAAAAAAGAATGCTCGGTTTTAAATTCAAAAAATTTCTACTTCAGTCCAGAGGAAGACCATTTTATCAGTTTTTGCACCGCCATTTTGACGAACAACATCGATAGTAAACATTTGGCCTGGTTCAATAAAGCCAAAGACGTGACTGACACGATACAGGTGATTATCGGAGCATTTTACCTGCAAAAATATTCGCTTCGCTATGATTGATCGAAAAAGATCGGAAAGTTATTCTAATATGTAAAAATTTGGAGATAGACTTTTGAGAATTTCAAAAATTAATTCAAAATTCCTCCAATATGTAAAAGTATTGAAAACATTTTGGAATAAAATTAGATTATAAAAAAATCATAGCAGAAGGATTCAGATAATGATAATGAAAATGATAAAAATGATAACAGCATCAGTTATAAATCCTAAAAAATCTTTCCTTTCCCCAAACTCATCACACCTTGATCGCTCTTCGTTCATTGCTAGGATTCGTCAGGTAAACTCGTTGCACACCACCCGAAATATTCCAATTTAATGATTTTGGCTCTATCTTCAGTCCGTCTTCGAATTTCTCTATAATAATTGTCTTAAGCATGAGTAAAATTGCTTGTTTTGGTTACTTTTTCATTTGAGATATCTCAGATGACAGAATTTATTCAAATTAAAATCATTAATGAAATGAAAAAATTTACCATCTAAATTGCGAGCTATCGAGCGTTCTACTCTTACAGTTGGAAGCTGAAAAGAAAAATATTATATTTAGCAAGTTTGGATTAATAACAGTAAATTCATTGATTGATTCTATTTCTATTAAAAAAATTATTACCTTTTGGAATCTCTGCAACCTGCTACTTCGTCTCGGTCTAGGTGACAATTTTTCCACAGATCTGATTACTGGTGATGATCTAAGTTCTTTTGACGATTTTGTTGATTTTCCCGTTTTTGATTTCGATTCCGATAATTTCTGCGATTTAGTACTCTGAAGAGCAAGTAATTTTCAAGAATTATACGGATCAAGATATTAGAACAAGATGGTAGTTTTTTGTCAATAACATCCGAGTTTTTGAAGTTATAAAATGTTTAAAATTTGGAAGTTTGATTTATGGTGTTTCAACTCTTGTATAAATAATTTTTATATGAATTTCAAGTAAAAATTCTTGATCAGTATTGGAAAAAGAAAAAGCAACGATATTGTTTCCCTTAAATTATTTCAGTTCTGTTCATCCACTAATGATCATTAATTATAGAAATTATTACCGCTGTACTTCCTGCAGATTTTGTCTCGGTTTCTGATTTCTTCGCTCTCGTTTTTCTGATTTGACTAGAATCCGTGATCGTGCGATTCGTACTGCTTTTTGCCTCCCTCACAGGCTAAAATTTAAATAATCTTTAAAATAGATACATAAATTCCATAAAATATGGACACTAATTAATTAAGAATGAATATTTATGGAAACAATTACCGCCAATTAATTAGAATGAAACAGATAATGAAATAAAAAAGTTTAATTAACTACTTTTCGTTGCGTTTCTCCACAACTGATTAATGAGGCAGTGAATAAAAGCAATGGAAGAATCACAAAACAAATTAATCCATGTAGGATAGCTATCATCATTGCCATAATCATCGAATTCTGTTTAAAAGAAAATAGAAACGCCGAAATTCCTATTTCATTTATACGAGGAATAAAAGTGATTATCTTCTTGTAATTTCCACTTTTTATATTATTCTTGAAAATTTGCATAATTATTCCATGTTAAGCTATAAATTAATTAGCATAAATTTGTATATTTCAAGAACTTTCTGCAAATAAAAACTTTGAATATTTAAATTTTCCAAAATATTATGAATCATTAATTAAGTTAAGAAGAGGTACTTTTTAAATTATAATTAAAATTTGCATTTTGTAATTTTTATTAAAAATTTATTTAAAAAATTTGTATAATGTGCAAATTTATTAATGACTATAAAGTAGTAGAAATATTGACAATAGGATGTTACACTTTTTAGTTTTCATTGGTTGTACAACAACTTGCTACTTGATTCGGGATGGATAGCGAAGAAGAGGAAGATTTTGGCCTGAAAGCGGTCAGAAAATCGATTTCTTAGAATTCTAATGGTACTTTCTGATGGCCCAACTTCTCTCTGTTAAGCCAATTTCTACTATATTCAGGGCTCGGTGATCGAATCATCTCATGCAAAGTATACAATTGATAAATTGCTCGGTGAAGGTGGTTTTGGAGCCGTTTATCGGGTCCATGATACCAACAATCCGAGCATGGAATATGCTTTAAAAGTGGAACGGAAACTTGAAACTCGCAAAGATTCCAAACTCAAAATGGAGGTGTCAATATCACGTTGATATTTTAATGCATCAATCAAATTGATGATATTTGATTTGATATATGATAATATTTTTCAAAATGATTCAGTGATAGCGTCGATTTTATTATGATATTTTTTGATAAAACCATTCTGAACATTCAATCCACGATCCATATGTTCTGAATAAGCACTTTTAGTTAGTTTCTTATCAAATTATTATGATTCTTGATAATTCATAATAATTTACGTCTTTCTACAGATCGCCATTTTGAAATTAGTCTCAATGGAACGAGCCGAAAAGTCCCATTTTACAAAAATTATCGATCGAGGAAAGAAGGAGAAATTTTTTTTCCTTGTTATGCAACTTGTTGGAAAATCACTTGCTGATCTTAAATCTTTACGACCGCATAAAGTATTATTTCGATTAGGAAAATTCAATTCGATTATCTTATTTATAAAGTGATCAAGCTCTCCTAGCGAGAATAATATATCTTCCATATGATTATGTAATCAAATAATAGACCTAACTCTAAGCACAATATCACTGGTCATATATCATTGATCAATAATCATATGTCACTAATCATTGATCATATGTCACTGATCATTGCTCATATATCATTAATCAATAATCAATGATCACATAAACATGAGTACAGTTGTAATAAAATACCTAATTAATATTATATAATATGGTATAATCTCAGCCATAATTTCTAATAATCATGATACAATAATAATAGATACAATGATAATCATCGACAACAAATGATCAAGAGAAATTTTTGTATATCAATTCAAATTTAATTAAATTTTTAAAAGTAATTTGCTTGAAAGATAAGATAGAAAATGAAATAGAATTCACAACTTTGAAATGCTACTTTTTTTGATATTATAAATTTTTGATCTAATATTGATGACAGAATTGTGCTAACTGGCATATTGGTGCAATAATGATGAATGTGATAATGATAAGACTAAAAGATGATCATTTGTAATTAAAACATTCTTAACTGCCTGCATTACTTAAATTGGTTAAATTAAAATGAAATTTGAATAGTAATTAAAAGTATTATAGGTATTCTCAATACATACTGGTCTGGGAGCATCGATACAATGTCTGGAAGCAGTAGAAGATCTACACAAGTATGGTTTTATTCATCGAGATTTGAAACCTGCGAATTATGCAATTGGTCTTGGAGCTCAGATACGATGTGTTAGTAACAATCTTCAATTTTCAAATCATAATCAAACATTGGCAATAAAAAAAAAATGCAATTAACTTGAATAAAAAAACTTGAGAAATTTTTAATCTGATCTCTGAAAATATCGGGCTAACAACTGCTAAAACTAAATTTCAGATCTATATCCTTGATTTCGGGATAGCACGAAGAATCCTCAATGATAAGGGTGAAATTAAGACACCTCGTGTATCAGTTGGTTTTAAGGGGACTGTAAAATTTGCACCCATCGCATGCCATAAACGAAAAGAATTGGGCCCAAAAGATGACTGTGAATCATGGTTTTACCTTCTTCTCGATCTTCTCATCGTGACAGGTTTGAATAACTTTGTCATCAAACTTCCGAACATTCGCCATTCCTATCCCTTCAGTGTTGGAAATATTTCTCAAATCATTGAAGGTTTACCATGGAAGAAAATATCGGATAAGAATGAAGTGATGAAGGTGAAGGAAGAATGTCGCATGAATCGAGAAAAATTATTCTACGGAGTCAAATGTAAGGAAGAATTTGGCAAAATTTTAGAATACATTGATTCACTGCATTATGAAGATCGTGTCGATTATTCGTACATTTACGAATTATTGAAAACGGTATATTTTTACTCCATTTTTATTTTTTATCTTTTTATTTTCTATTAAATCGATCAATAATTAAGTTGATCTATTAAAATATTATCAGTCATTCCAATAAAAAGTTAACAAAAAATGATCGGAGAAAGTTTGATAAGATGAACGAAGCATTACTTCAATAACCTAGTATAATGTCATTAACTCGTTATTTACTCATAGTGAAAAGTAACTATGATTGTGTCAAAATTTGTAGTCATCAGTAGTTTGTGAATGCAAATTGACTGATCCGTACGACTGGGAAGAAACAGCGCGAAAGAAGTGATTTCTACGTCGGAAGTGATAAAATAAGTTAGCAGCTTGATAGCGCGCTATATTTCTCTTCTTTCGTTGTAATGTTACAAAATTATTTTTGATAGCTTATCAAAGCCATTTCATCAATTGAATTGCAAACTTGAAAACTAAAAATCTTTAACTATATATAAAAATTCGATATGTTTATAGTTATTGTTTAACAAACTTGCATAAAGAAAAGAATTTAAAAAGCTCTCGTGAAGGACTATTTGTTTCAATTAAAATTGAAAAATCTGGAAACAATTCAGACTCAAAATTTTTATTCTAATTTTTCCTCTCATTCGAAAATTTAAATCCAAAATTCTGGAATTAGTTGTTGCCTATAACTATAATATGAAAGAAAAATTTCATCTATAGCTTATTGTGTAGTAGCATTATGTGGAAGTACGAAAGGTATGATCATTATCTAGACGATTATTGAAGTTTTAGAAAGTATCTAAAAGATAAATATGGACATGTTCACCATTCATCAAAATTCTTCAAGCTTTCATCAGTCTTCTGAATATGTTTTGCAAATTCACCTGTTTTTTCTATCTAAATATTTTATATTTCTATCTACATTTAAAAAAAAATTTCCATTTCTCTCTAAATATACATAAGTGCATATGAAAATTTTTGAAAATCTCCAAGTGAAAATTTCCAAATTTCAAAATACATATGAAAATTCGCATCGATCATTACATTTTCATAAACATAATCCCTAAAGCTTAATAGTTGTAAAACTGTAAAGATGAACAAAAACCTTTTTCTCATGTCTTTAATTTCCTTTCCTTTGTCTTAAAATACTGATTGCGACAAAATTTGATTAGTATTTATAAGTAAACTCACTTTTTCGCTCTATGCGAGTAAAGGAGAATTCAATTAAATTGTAAGACTAGTAAATAAGTGCATCAAATGAAGATAATGAGATGAAGAGTTGCTTTTATTACTACGATTGGCACTTAAAATGCACTGAAAGTTTGTTCAAGAAGGGATTGATAAGAATCTTTACACTTGGAATACTTGTGCAACAACACAGACTTATATAATATATTCAGAATTCAGAATTTGACTATATGACGAATATATTCCCAAAGGTTGCTGAAATTTACGAAAAACCTCTCTATTTTAATTGATTAACAATATTTTCTTCAGTGACAGTTAGATAAATGTTCGTTCAAACTATCGGAAAACAAAAACATCTTAGCATTCTTTTTTCTCTTTGTCAACCCAAAAATTTCGTTATCATTTAAAGACTCGCCTAAAACTTAGCAACATTTAATTAAAAATGTCTCAGAAAAAATTGAATCCCACGCTTATATAAGACTGGAAATATATATATCCTCCGAAATCAGCACTTAATAAACTTCAAACTATTAAACTATTCTATAATTTTAGAAATCTCAAGAAAAAAGCAAACATATTTAAATACAGGGAAATAAAAGAGGTTTGATAGTGTAAAAAAAAAAAAATTTTTCAGTACATTATCAACTCATGCATAACTTTTAAAAATTTCTTTATACATGAATTAATAAACTGAAACACAAAACAAAAATTCTGCATTAAAAAGTGTGTTAAGTACATTTTTTGAATACATGCATACATTATCGAGTGCAGATAAATGAATAACATTGCGACTTGTCAACATTAAAAATCACAGTACCAGTCATCTAAGAACAAAGTGAACTTTTCAATTATCTAAATTTCTTAGAAATATTCATTTCTGTTCTAAGAAATAGACCAAATATACTTTGGAAGTATCATTTCACAAGATTTTTCTCGATCAAATCAACTGCCTCCACAAAAGTCTCTACACAATTTCTTGAAGCTGCAGGTATTTCGAACTCATCGCCTATAAAATTAATTTTTAAACCCGTGAAATTCGGTATAATATGTAAATGGAATGTAATTTCGTAATCTTAACCAACTTTAGTTAGCAAGTTTTATTTGTGCTAAAAAAAAGGTATCAATTAAATATAAACATAGCATATGGAAATAGAAAATGAACAAATCTTTCTATCTTTTTCACTTACAGTGATATCGACTAAATATTGGAGTAAAATGTGTTCAAATTGCAACTAATTACATAAAACCAGAGATATAAAATCAAATTGAAACGGCGAAAAAAAAAATCGAAGAAACCTTCACGATATTTGCCAGTTTTCACAAGAATCGCATGCATTCCAGCATTAATAGCTCCAAGAACGTCATCTCGAACATCGTCACCAATCATTACAACTTGCTGTGGCGTCAAAGAATTATCTATACTAGCTAACGCCGCTAAAAAGAACGCACGTTCCGGTTTACCGACCACCTGAGACTAAAAAAGAAACTGCATTTTCAATGTATTATATGTAAACCACATCTTTTGGATTCCTTTTTTTTTTTTTTTATTTCATAAAAAAATGATATCAAATCAATCTAAGAAGTGGCAAGACAACGCACAGATCTAAGCAAAAAACAATGCACTATACAAATCTAAAAAAAGAGTTACTTTAACATCAGCAGCATATTCAAGCGCTTCTACGAAAGGACCTGGTCCCAATGACAAATCATCTCTTTGTTTATAATATCGTCCTTTATGAATGGCAATCAGTTTCGCACCATCTAGCAATAATCGAAATGCTTCATTCAAAGATGTAAAACTGAATTTTGAGGGAGCAAGTCCAACAACTACTGCATTCGGGTTCTTAATATCCACATCTAGATCATGCTATCAATAAATTTACTATGACAAATATTAATAAGTGTGTTGTCGTTCACGTAGTAATGATATGATGACAAATAATTATTAAGATTGAGATAAAGAAAAATGTGAATTTACCGACTATTTTATAACACGAAGAATAAAATGTAATCAAATGACGAGAATTCACTGACTATTTTATAAAACGAAGAATAAAATGATGAGTTAACTTGTTCTTCAATAACACTTAACTAAATAATTCCCTGAAATATTTGACAATATCAACCTGTGAAGTCTTCAAGTGCAGCATTTTCTAGAAATAACATCGGTCGTAGATTGTCCTTTTTAATAAGGTGTTTAGCTGCTGTAAGTGAAGTAAATATTTCTGACTGTGTAATGTCCAATCCAAGCTTTGTAAGGCGTTCATACAGCCGATTCGCTGATTCCTGAAAGAAAATGGAATCAAATTCAAAAAGCAGAAATGAGTTTTTTCTCTGTTTTTGATTTTGAATTTGATTAGTTTTTCAAAACTGACTGAATAAATAAAGGCTAACATCTAACATGAAAAGATTTCAAATATTACATGAATTAATATAACATACAACAGCTATCTAAAAAACAGTAGCAACATTATTTTGAGCAATTTGCTATCTTACTATTTAATGAATAAATCGTAACAAAAAAATTGAAATAAAATATCGATACGCATATTTAGATTATAAATTTCATTTAGCTCCTAGTAGAAATGATAGATATAGAAGAAATACCATAAATTTCATTATCTAAATCTCTTGCAAAGAAACATAATAAGATAATATTAAATCATTATCAACAAGCAAAAAGGACTGTGAAAAGATAATAAAGTTATAGGTGTGAAATTAAGCAACAATTCATATTATTTGAAACTTGTTCGAAATTTCGAATTTCTCGGTTATAATAGATTTCAGATGCAACTTTATTAAATTAATTTACTGAAAAAGATGGAATACCTTTGTTGTATTTGTAACAAATTTGACAGCATAACGAGGATTGGATTTCAGTCGTCGTAAAACTGCTGGAACTCCAGCAATACACATATCCTCAATATGTAATGTTCCAGATAAATCTATTAATACGACAAGTCGTCCGGGTGATGCCATTTCGATACAATTAATTACCTGCGTTAAATTAAATTACTTGAGCATACTGAATAATTTAAAACTTATTAATAATGCAAATCAATACAAATAATGCGTAGTTCCCTTAAATCCGCTATGCATGAATAAGGAAAGTTTATTCTTTTTAATATTTAGCAAAGTGTGGAATGGATGACTAAGAAGAATTCATAAATTTGATTAATTCAAAAATTGAGTTAGCCGATCTTTGACCTAAAGAATTATCTCGTGAAGACAAGTTCATCAAGATCACAAGAAGATTCTAGTTTACATCGGAGATACCAAGAGTAGCAATCCTTCAGAAAACCCGAAGAGAAGACATCAACCACTTCCATAAGCCGATAATCGCTTAACAAATTTTCAATGGTTCTTTGTCAAAGCAGTGTGCTAATGGATGAGAGAACCGAGAAGTAGGTTGGTAGCGGAGGGATTGAGAGGGATATGAGAAGCCTAGAATGAGGATGAGTACCATCGGTAGATTTACTAATAAGCTGGGATTTATGATCTGGAGCGTTGTTTATGAATTACGACAAAATCTGTCCTTTGATAATTTATTATTCTCAGTAATTCGTTTGGATATGCAAAAAAGGAAGGGTTTAAATACAAATTTAAGGATATTTTAAAACAAGTTTCTACTTTGAATTTGAAATAAAATCAGTGTAAAATTTGAGAAATGTCTTGTTTGGTTATAAATGTTTCACTCAAAAATTGTTATGAAATCATGTTTTTATGAATATTTTCCACTTTGTCTGATACAAAAAATGATAGCTTTAACATAAGTAATGACTAAGAAATGACTAAGAAAATGACTATGAAATGTCTTACTTGGCTATAAATGTTTTATTCAGAAGTGAAAGAGGTACTATTGATATTTAGATGCATTTCAGGTCTTGAAAAAATTGAGTCTTTCAAAGTAATCGATCAATGTTTTTGTAAAAAGAATAAATTATTGCTGCAGCACCATTTAGAACTGTTACTGACATTACAGATTAAATCTCGAGTTTGTTGATTGCAATTACAACGAAGTTTTTGATAACTTCGCTGAGGTAATTCCGAACTTTCAGTATTTAATGAAAGGCGTTGTCGCCATGCACATTTTGTGAGGGATGCTATTATAACAGTGAATGATCGACCTTATGTCATATCTGATGTTTTAGTTGGAATTGGTAAGAAAGCGATACATTCCATGTTTTCTTTATCACAGATTTATCTATTTAATCCGAAAGAATGGGTAAAACAAGCTTAAAAGCAAGAAAGATGGAAACATGGAAGGATGTGGGAAAATATATACAGCTTTTTCGCTATAAAAGTAATGATTAGATAAATGTACTTGTGTTTTATGTCTGCTAATTTTGAAGTTAAAAAAATTTTTCTTTTTTAAGCGGAACATTGGCAATTGCTGCTTCAAATAAGCGGGATATCGTTAGACATGGGAAAGTTCCTCATTTATTTGATTCTTTTTTCTTTTTTTTTTGGAGGAACACAATCACTGCTTAGTCCTTGGAGAACCAAATCAAATGTGAGCTTTGTTGCAGTCTTTTCTTTCTGATTACATATTTCCTTCGATTACTTCTGCATTCGGACATTTCTAAGGAAATTACTTCATAAATGTTTGTATTGCATTGTATATGATGGCTTCAAATTTGGCTCCTTGAATTTCGAAAATAATATCAGAGATTTCCATGCGAATGCGGACCAGTTTATAATTTCAAAACTTAGTAACCAATAGGAAGATGAACAACCTTCCTATAGTGCGTTCTGCTTTCCCAATTATATGAACTACTTGTCCATTCATGCGAATATTCATGTGTCAACATGTGCCTACCTTTTGTGATGAATGAGGTCTTTTCAGTATCAATGTGTTTAATTTTGTGATAGAGCGTTGAACCATTAGTCTAAATGTAATAAACTAGAAAATAAAGTCCTGCTACGGTTCAGACCAGTCATTCGTATATTACATCAAGTTAAACTGTAGGTAGAGCTTTAGTAAAAAGATATCTGACATTATATCAATTGTTAAAATATCAAAATATTTGAAATAGCAGCAGTACTGTCTTAGAATTGAAGAAGGATAGCTTCGATTCTTCGACATATATTAATGGTACGAAGATCCATATTTTCCCTTAACAATCTGATTAGTGCCATTAATCACGAAGGAAGATGTATCTCCGACATTTACTTATTAACAGAAATAGCTACTGCGCAATATAATTTAGATTTTGTTTTACATATTTATACATTTCAAATAAACATTCTCTACAAAAATCAGTTTCAATTTCAAAGAAAAAAGACGAGAAGGAACTGTTTGAATATTCGAAAATTTTCCATAAAACCTTGAGGATCTTACTAGTAAAACTTTATAGTCCGCTTTTTATGGCTAGCGTTTCTTTGAAATGAATGATCATCTCGCATTAACATAGGATTATGTAAAAAAAAATATTGCAGTTGATCGGCAGTAAAGTATATATCCAGCACAAAACTATATATACAATAAAAAAGCCAAGCAGAAGCACAGCAAGAATATCAAAATTAATTTATTACAAGAAGAACATTCCTAGAGAAGGAGAAAGCAAATGATAATTTCGGTGCGGTTAAAAAATTTATTAATAAATCATATTCGCCCAAAGCATGCCTTATAAATTGTATCTCAAGGATGCAATTTTCGTTTTAAGTCAAAATCGATTCAGAACTAAAATAAAATAGCACCTCGCCTTATAACAACTTACAAACCGCTTGCAAATGCAGACATGTGGGCAACGATAATGTCTCCAGGTTAAAATCAGAATAGACAAATGGTTCAGAATTGAAAGGTGTCAAATAAGTACCCATCATAATCAGAGTATTCTGAAATATTAAATATCGATAAACATCTAAGAAATTTAAATCAATAAAGCAGAAATTAAAAATAAAATTTGAGATTACCTAGAAAACACATTATGGCTTACAGATTTACTGATTCATGAGGAGTCTTAAAAGGAACTCACAATATCAGCTTCCGTTCCACCATTTGCTCTTGTCCTGGCATTCAACTTTTCGGAAACTTTGATTAGGAAATCGGGACTCAGCCGCCTTTCTTCAAAGCCATCTGTTGGAGCATAATGCTGTAATATGGCTATCACCTGCAATTAAAATCACAGATCATACAAATAAAAAAAAAGAAAAAAATGCACTATATTGTTCTCAAAGAACAATTGATAGTGAAATTATATCCATCAAACAGGGGAAGTGCTAAAATACATAACCAAATAGCTATCACTTAAGTTTTCATTAGAAAAAAACAGGGATTTCATAGATATTGTATCAGAAAATAATTCATAAGATGATATATGTTAATCTGAATCAGTTGTTCTCACAGTGCTACAATCAGGGACTGGCAGATGGAACACATACTCTTCGCTTTTTTTATTTGATAAATGAAAATCGAATCAAAACTACACTGAGACACATAATGCACCGAGAACATAAACATCATTTCCAGATATTCTTATCAAAATAAAAATTAAAGAATTTCAATTCACCTGTTTTGGCTTCAGCTTTGAAGTCATCTCACCGCATAAAGTGTCTAAATTTGATTCATCTTTTTTGGATTGCAGCAAATGAGATGCTTGCACCAATGGTTCCAATGTTTCACGATGTACAGATAATCCGTTAGCAGAAAGCCATGATTGTACTTCGGTAACGTTATGTCTGGAAAAACCAAATTAAGTCTGATGATTCTCTCTAAAAAAAAAGAGCAAATTTAATTCAACACGAGATGAGCAATAAATTGTTTTACGTTTTACGATTTTTTACATTTTGCTTAATTAACTTGTAATTTACTTGATTTGTATGGCTTTCTCGAAATTGCACAACTCTTTCCTGAACATCAAATGATTCAGTGCTAATGCACAAATCCAATAAGTCATTTGTCTGAATACTTGACCCAATAACACCGAATCTGCACCATATACCCTGAGTTTGTTTTGAATGAAATTTAGCTGAAAAGAAAGGATAAAATCATGGAAATGCATTACTTAAACTATTATGCTTAGAACAGAAGAAGCTTACTGATGAATCGCATTTTAAAAATTAAAAAACTAAAAAAATTCGAAAACAATCAAAAGATCGCATGTAATCTCAAAGATCGAGAATAAAAGCTGAACAATTTAAACGAACCAATTCAATTAAATCATCCAAAGCATGTTGCGAACTCTTTTCCTTGATCGATTGCCGTCGTTCATTATTCTCTTCATTGATACCGTTCAACATTTTTTGACTCGATTCATGTTGCAATATGGCGGGAACTATGAAAAGAAATCTGTTCTTCGAATCAAAAAAGAATTTGCTCTAAAGCTTAGGCATTCACAAAAAATCTTTTTGTATTTAAAAATTAACCTATTTTTGGCGAAAGTATTGGCTCGATAGATCGTTTCAAAAGATTCTGGAATGATTCCTCAACTCGTGCACGAAGTTGATCGCGTAAAGGACTTAAATCGAAACTTTGCATTCGTTGATTATTTTGTTTTTCTGAATTGAATACAGTCCATTCCTGAAGAGAGGAAGAAACCCTTTGAAATTCTCAACTAGCAAATTAGTCTTTGTTTTCAAAAAAGAAGAATTGTTGTTTGAGAAATTCTTAATATATTTCGGAAAAAATGTTTAAACATGTCCTTCAATGCTTACATTATTATTTTCACCATTATACTGCCGCAAAAGATTCAATAAACGCCACGAATTAACCAACCATAATGATAATACATCCATATCATTCGAATGCTAAAAATGATTAATGCTATCTATAATGTTCAAACTAATTATCTCCTAAAAGTGAAGGAAGAAATTTTTTTCAGGCAAAAGTTATAATTAAGCAGACAATTAAAGCAGTATGGTTCGTTGGTAATTGTTATTTACTTAAAACAAATGGATTCTATCACTTTTTAAGTTTTCTATCCTATGATTCCTTAGTCAAGTCATGAAAATATTCTATCTTTCAACTAGATCCGTTTCTATAACTTTCCTTGAAGGAAGTACGATTTAGAAAAAGTACTTTAAATTTCTTACTGCGACCTCATATCTCTACAATTAATATAAGAATTCAGGATCTGATTCATTATTGCAAAATGTTACAACAGAAACAATTACACTAGTCTAAATGTGAACTTCTGAATCTCAAATGACAAATTAATCAACTAACTGCCAATGTATCCTTCAATACTACATGAACAGCCGAGAATAAACCGGTAAGTCCTGCTTCGTCTTTGATATGATCATAGTATCGGAAGGCTGCCAATAGAAGATATGCTGGCAAGCAAGGTGTTAAAAGGCGAGCAAGTCGTGGTTTCAGATCTATAAGCTAATATAATTTGGCAGATTTAATTTAGTTAAATACTTCTCTACTTTTTCATTTTCGTCACTTTTTTTTACGTCGAAATTTTAAGAGATCACAAATTGGATGTAAAGAAATATGAAACAATCTTTTTTTGGAATTTAAAATTCAGAAATCGAACTTGTTTAATAAGATAGGAACCTACCACAAACAAGTATCCTTGTGAATTCGGGTACATTGAAAACTTCTAAAAGTGAAGAATGCTCAACATTCTCCTTTTTCAGCGCTTCCAAACGAATGATATCCGCATCAGAAGTGTTATCTGAAGTAATAATTGGAAAATCTACTCAATTATTTCAGGGTTAATTTACTCTAAATTTTTTCAATGAAAGTTAGGGCTAAATAACTTCTCGCTTACAACTTCTTCGTATGTTACAGAATATTCTCTCCGATGGTTTGAAATTTCTGAAATAAGTGTGACCTAACTGAATACCAAAATATTGCAAAAAAAAAAAAAGAAAAAAAAGAAAAGATGAATGAAACCTGACCAAGTGAAAAAGTTTTTCGTCCGGTGTATCCACGTAGTTGTGCCTTCGCTTCAGACAGTTCATCGGATTGTCGATTGATTTTATCTTGCAGATTCTAAAGAAATAAAAAAATACAACCAAATGTAAATAGGAAGAGTAAAAAGTATTCAAAAAATCCCTAGAAAATCCTATTTTTTATCATATAAGCGGAATCAACCGAGCTTAATTAATCTAGCTGCGTAAAATTAAATTAAAATTAACTGATCTAATTGACTGTTATTAGCACTTTCGTAATTTCGAAAATTGTTCAAGTATTTCTGTTTAATTACATAGTAATAAACAACTTAAACCTACTTATCAAAAATAAAGTTTTAGAATTCCTTCTTCTTCAAGCATCAAAATTAAAACTATATTTAATATACCAAATTCTCGTATGTCAATTGATTCAATTGCTGATGAATAACAGATATTGTTTCCTTCATCGAGTGACTGTCCTCTATCGATTTCTGCAATTATTTTTATGCAACCATTTTTCGATTTTCCAAAAAAAAAAAAAAAAAAAAAAGATTTCACCAAAAATATTTCTCAACCAAATATGCTTTCTTTTCTAAGAGACTGGAAAATACAAGTAGCTAAAATGCTTTTTGAATTTCAGACTTGAAAACTTTTATTATTATCAAATTATACGTTGCATATATCCTATATGCAAAATACTGAGCATTGTTTCACTAATTAAATAATTAATTAATCCGCACACGCACATTCTTAATGTTATTTAAATTTTATTAACTAAAATTCCTTTTCCTATAAAAAAAAAAAAATCTTTTCAAGTTTCACTTACACTTTTGGAATGCGACAGAATATCACTTTCAAAATCATCAGTGGAAAATGTAAGCTGATAGAAATCAGATGAAGGAGACAGACAATTCGAACTATGATTAGAAGAGGAATACATGAATAGAATGGTCAAGTAACTCAGATTAGCATTTCTTTTCAAATTATCCCATATTTAAAAGACTCCTATTTTCCTAAATAATAGGAATAGTATGGATTACTATTGGAATTCCAAATGAATTACAAGTATTCATAAAAACCAAATACTTCGCAAAAATAAGCGCAAATTAACACATGATATATAAAATGAAACGGTAACTGTAAAATATTTATCAAGAGAAATAAAAATTTATTTAAAAAGTAAGAAATAAAAGATCTATTTCGATCATACAATAAATAAAGAATTTGATTTAAGATGCTAAATTAAAATTAATTTCAACAGATGCTAATTTCAAAATGAACTTTGCAGTTGTAAATTTCTAACATATAATATCAGCCATAGCTATATCTATGAGTAAAAAAATAAAAGAAATCAAAAAATTAATAAATATATTATCAGCTTTTGAAAATGGTGTATTCATAGCGCGGATAAAAAAAAATTTTTTTTTGAAATGAAATTAATGAAATAAGTTAAATGAATTATGAAATTTTTAATTAGACTAGTAAGTAATGAAATTAATGAAGTAAAAAAGTTGATGAAATTTTATTGATGAAAAATTAATGAAGTCTTATTTTCTCAAATAAAGAAAAAAAAAGAACGAGAATAAGTTCAAGTTTTTTTTGATATTAAAAGATATGATATTTGTGCAACAATAACTGCACCAACATTTTCAAATACAGCGAATAGGAAAATAAAGAAAATTGTTGAATTGTTCAAGAAGAAGAACAGATGCTCATGTATTGTTATAACACTTTCTCTCAAATTCATGCATGGTTGTTGACATATAATGGCCTATTAAAGCTGTCAACAGTACTTCAATGACAACAAGTTTTTAGGAAAATGATGTCTCTGATGAGGTGATTATTTGTCAATAGCAATTATTTCGATTCGAATTATTAACTGCAACGGTTTGAAAAAAAAAAAAAGTGAAAATCAAAAAAATGTCGATTTGTTACATACGCGGAAACATAATAAATAATATAAGGTTCTATAACGATATGGAATTTCATATAATTAGAACAAAAATTGCCAATTTAGGCATAATTTTAGAGAAAATAATGACGGAAATAGCTGTTAGATATATTATTATGCTTTAAATTTAAATAAAATGATGAGGAAAAGAAAGGGAATATCAATATAAAGATTGCTATCAGCATAGGTTGTATATTAAAATAATAATAGTAAGTCTTATCAAGATCGTCAGAAGGTTAAAAAGCAGATATACGACAAAATAGAATAGTCAACCTCTGTTTATGAAATGAAATGAAATTATTCGAATTAAATATCCCTTTGACGACATATCCATTTGTCGATTAATCAGCTTTTTAGAGATGAAATAAAACCTAACACAATGAGAACGAGTCAACAGATAAATAGTGTGATATATTCAAGCATACCAAAATACCTTCTTACTAGATTACGAACTACTCAATTACCTCATATTCTAATTAACCAAAACTAATCTATTAATTTTTCTCGTATATAAACAAGATACTCTCGTTTTTAGTTTCTAACAGATTTACAATTACATAATTTTAAAATTCAACCAATGATCTAAAATAAAAAAAAAAAAAAACAGTAATTACTGCAACTGTAACTATAAATTAAAAAAAAAATACATAAAAGACAATAATTTTCACATGAAAATAACAAATATGAAGATTATATTTGAAATTTTCAAGAAAATAGTCACCGGTTCAAAGGAAATTAAATTAATTAGAAACATAGTAATGAAAGATTAAAAGATGAATTATGCAAATGTAACGAGAATAGAAAATATCATTCTACTCCGGATACATTAGTCTTATCAATGATACCAAAAAATACCTAATAATAGACATAAACTTTTCTTGATTTGGAAAGAAAAAAAAAAAAAAAAAACAAACAAATAGGAATCAAATAATCAATATTCCTGACAAGAAAATCCAATGAAGATATCCGTCAATATTATTAATTGTAAAAATCTGTAGAAATTATCCATTATATCAAATGCTATTTTTGTAATATTTTTAGGCAATAGATTTTCATGCTGAAAATAAGATAACAAGCATAATCTAATTATTAGGCTGCAAAAAATTCATAAATTAGATGAGCAGACAAAGGTAGAAAAATAGGTTTTTGAAAAAAAATTTTTCCTATGCTTGCTAAGTTGCCGAAATTTATTTAGACATTAGTCTCATGGCGATTAAGAAGGACAGTATAGGCATAATATATGGTTACTTCAACATAAGTTTTAAAAACCAATACAATGATTTCAAAATTTTGCACTTTGCACAAAATGCAAAGAACTCTAAAAAAAAAAAAAAAAAAAAATTATGTGAAGTCATACCTAACATTCGACTATCAAGTCGACAAAAACCTATTTTTATTATTTAATTCAAGCGGCAGTGAATGAAAATAAAATATGCTTTTATTTGACAGATTGTATTCATGCCTTTCGCCTTCATAATCTTTGAAGTACCATTCTGCTGCAAACTAAAGATTATTTATTTATGGAGCAATTTGTTCTTTCCCAATTTTTTAAAAAAGAAAGAAAGAAAAGAAAAAAAAAAGATTTCATGTTTCTCTTCCTAAGTAAACATTCTTAAAAAAACAGTAAGCAAAAATTTCGAATGAAATGTGCAAAACTTCATAAGAACTATTTAAATTTTCAACAGTAAACTGTTTGAGAAGCATTTCCAAATCTATTCTAAACATTACCAAAGTTATTTATTTAATAAGTTCATTCACTGAAGAAAATTTTTTTTAAATACAACAATATGAATGACATTTGTAATTGAAAATGTATGAAACAACTAAAAATAATTTAAAATAATTCGTGGTAAACTGGGAGGAAATTTATTCTGGTAAGTAAACAAAAATGGAAGTGAGAGGAGTGTTGTTATAGTGCACAAGTACTTTCCTAAATTTTAAGAGAAAATATTCAAGAAATTAGCAAAAAAAAAAGAACCTAAAAACAGGATTAGTTTTAAGACAGAATTAGTGCCGCTTGAATCTTACAAATCTCTCTTGCTACTACTTTTACATTACAGTACATTCTCGTCAACAATTAATCAAAAATTAAAAAAAAAAAGGGAAAGTACAATGACGATGAATCAAATAGATGGAATAGTCATATCTGGAGCAGCCTTTCATAAAAACTACTGTATAATGCTTCTTATGCTTTGTTTCATTTTACATTTCCAAGATTGTTTAAATGTGACATAACATCTTGAAAAGTCCAATCGATATTTCAAAGTCAAGAATTTTAGAAGACAAGAGAGGAAGAAATGAAGAAATTACATGGATACTGATGAGGAAAATTTAGACAAAATAAAATACTGATGCATTTAGATGGCTTCAATGAAGACAACAACGATGAATAATACATTCTCGAGAAAATTCATGAACAACATTAGGAGAGAGAAATGGTTGAAAAGAAGAAAAGGAAGGGATGATTAAAATGCCTCTCTTGCATTTATTCAATATATATCACACTTCCCATCCTTTCGATAAAAGTTATTCCGATTGACCGCCCATTTATCCTTTCTCATGCATATTTAAATCAAAGAGAAAAGGTTGATATCAAACAAGTTACTATTAAATTAGCAACTTATTCCTAAAATGCTTCGAAATTACTTCAAGTCTTGGCTTGACTCAGCCTTGGATTATTCAACTATGAGTTAAAAAAAAAAAAAAAAAAACAGTGTTAAAATATACAGTATACATTTTGAAATTTGTTTCATTAATCCACTGAAACAAATTTAGGACTAATAAATCTTTAAAACTTTTATCAAACATATCGATTTCGCATAATTGTAATTACTTGTTTGCAAAAAGCGCCAGAACTTCAAAGAATTTAAATTTTGCAACAGATGCTATCATTTATAGTATGCAAGATAGCTGTAAGTTAAATGAAGACGACCTGAACAAAATCGAAATTTTGAAATAAATAAAAAAAAGAAGAAATTTATCTTATTTGAAACTTTTATTCCTAATTTAGAGATTTATAAAGTGTTTATCATTGCATCGCTCCAACTTTCTGACTCATCGATTTGATCTTTTTTGCACTTATCTCCTGATCTTTAGTCACTGTCAAGAGGAATTAGAGAGATAACTGAATATTACATTATTATATCATGATAATAAATTATTTAAGGACCAAATTTTTAATGTAAAATTTGACATTTTCCTTTGATTTTTTCCGAATCCGAAAGAAAAGAGTTATTCAATTGACGAAAAATATAATTCATATTTTTTTCAGCGAAGAATAAAAACAACCCTATAGGCCTTTCATTTATAAAAGAGGAAATCATGTAGAAACAACTGACAATATTAATGAGAAGCAATACACTACTTAAGAAGGATCAATAAAAGTAGTTGTTTTTCAAATGCGCACATTTTTTCTAAATTTGATGGTAAATTGAAAAAATAGAAGAATAAAGAAAAAAGTACAACTGGGTTTTCAAAAATTCCCCAGTCCTTTTTCATCTCTTTCATCTTATAGGTTTCAAAATTAAGCCACAAAAAATACTGATTCTATCAGATTTGTTGTAACAAATACACACATACACATATGAATATACTTAACATGCCAAATATACTTGGTAATTGGTATCTGGTACTTTAAGCATATTTGGTATCTTCAATTCAACAACTGAGTATTTAATTATGTTGACTAAAACAGAAGAAAAAAAACTCTAAAATAACTTATTATAAAAATATATAACTATTCATACAAAAAAGTAGCAAAGCTCTGACAATAACTTCTATACTAAATCTCTCTTTTTTAAAAAAATATCCAAGAAATATAATTCTTGAATTTAGCTGTATTATCTGCAAAATCATTTTCCCAATATTTTTAAATAAACTTTATAAATGATAAACGTCCCGATAGCTGTGTTCTATAATATCTTCTTTAAATACTTATCAGTTCTAGCTTTTTTCTTCCTAAAATTTTACTAATATCACGAAACTATTCATATTAAATCGTTAATTAGATTTATTAGGAAAATTAAGTAAAATTAAATAAACCAAAATTTCATGTCAAAATCCCTTTCCATCATGACTATCTAAAATGCACGTTTACCTCAGAAAATGTGAATTCATTTAAACGATGTTCCAGCCGCTCAATTTCTGCATTCTTTTCAGCGATTGTCTGTGATAACGTCCTGAAATTTCAAATAAAAAATCAAAAATCCAGAAATATTTCCACTCCGAATCGAAACTGCTTACTTCGATCAGCTTAAAATAATTGCCATGTCAGAAAATTGTAAAAAAATATGAGTGTCAATATTCAGATGAAAAATTAGTATAATAAAGTTGCAATAACAAAATAATATAAGTGATTTTGATAAAGTCTCTGTAAAATGGTTACAAAGAATATAACACAGATTATTACTCACTGCATATGTAACTTCAATTGTCTGCATTGCCTTCCCAAACTCAATTCTTCATCCAAATCACTGCAGGAGTCATCATCGCTACGCAAATCAGAACATTGATCACTGTCCAGACGTGATAAACTTGAAGCCTGAGCTCGTTGTTCGAATTTTGTCGCCAATATAGCTCGCAATTCAACAGCTTCTTCCCGACGTCTCGAAAAAAAAATTCAATTATAATGCTACTATCTATAATTACTCAATGAAAAAATAACTCGCTAAATGAGAAAATAATTTTCCTTAAAAAAAAGAAAAAAAAAGGAGAGTTTGAAATAGTTAAAAGCAAAAGAAATTTCATAAATTTTTTATGATTTTTATAACATATGCAATTTGCATAAATTGAGAATGCATTAAAAAAATTGAGAATACATATACAACAGTGTATGTAAAAAAATCAACAAAAAGTAGTTTATTGCATTCGGCATTCCAAAAAAAAGACTGACTCTATGGATGCATAGAAAGGCTTTTTTTTTTAATATAAAAAATAACTGCCTGTTGCTTGAAAGGCTTGGAAGTGTATAAATTCCAATGAATAACTATGCATAAATTATATGGAAATGAACAGTTAAAGATCAAAATATGTCTGCAACATAAATTTGAATGATGTATAGCAAATATACTTGCTTTACAAATAATATTTTAGTAAAGCATAGCTATATTAGAAAATAATCTGTCATTTACCTATCATTTTCTTCCAATGTTTTCTCAACAAATGATCGAAAATTCATTGCTTCAGAGCCATTTCGCATTTTCTCTTCAAGCAACCGTTCCATTTCATCTTTAAGTCTTGTATATGCCAATTCAAGCTCCTACAACGATGAAATTTCTTTTCTCTTTCTACACATCTTCAAATTTTCTTTTGAATGATCATTATGAATAACTCCGAAATTTGAACCAAACCTTGAAAAACTGTAAAGAAGTTGAAGATCTTAGAAATTCAAAATCAAAACACAATTTACTTGTAATCGTTGCACTTCAAAAGCTCTCATAAAAGTCCGCTTATCCAAATTTTCGATTAGTACGTTTGTGTCCATTACTAATTTCAAATGATCATTTTCTCTTGAGATTTGCTCCATTCTGCAAAAAATTGAAAAAAATGTCCTAAACTTATAAAAAATTTAAATTATCTGGGACGAGAATTTGAATCTTCATATATTTCTGTAGATAAGATCTTTCAAGATGTACTCGGAGAAATTATGATTTCTTTATGAATATTGCAATTGAATATTTATCAGTACAGATCTTGAATTCTGCGTTCCCTTCCTTGCTTAATTTGATTTAAATACTTCAAATATGAATGGGGAAAACGGTAAACTTTGAAGGAAATGATGGGAGTTACATCGGTATAATCAAAAATTCATAAACAGTCCGAATTAAATAACTTCTTGCCATAAACTAGACAAACATACTTAGAACGAAGTACATTAATAACATGCTGTTGTTTGAGTATAAGAACTACTTCATCCATTTCATTATCATCTACAACAACTATGCCATTCAAGCCCGGTTGATTTAAATTTCTTTGACTAAGCCGTATGCCTGCAAAGATATCATCATTATCATTTTTATCTGATTTTCCAAAAATTATTGATAAGAAATGGAAAATCTCTCATCGCACCAGAGATGAATGAACAGGAATATAACAATGTTATAAACTTGATCATTTCATAATGCAACTTAATACTTATTATAGATCAGAGATTGGAATTAGAATAGATCAGTACTCAATCTCAGTGATGTATTCGACATCTTTCAATAATTACCAAATACTTTCAGTTGTCAAAAATCTATACAAATTTATTTGATAAATTTTATTCGATTTTAAGGATTAAAAAAAAAAAAAAAACAGGTGTTGTATGAAGTTATCATTAATGTTATTAAGCAATTCAACTAAATTTCGAAAGTAATCGAAATATTTAATTTGAGAATTTCAATACTGTTTTGAAAATTTATTGTAATCCTCGCAAAATTGCATCTTACGTGAAATAAAAGTGCTGCTAAAAAATCAAGGATAAATAAGACTCATTAAAAAAAAAAGCAATAATAAAAAAAGAAAATCGAACTGCAAAATCAAATTTTTGAAATAAAAATTCCAAATTTCTGAAACGAAAGTTTACTTCCAGTTCGACTTAACGCTGGACTAGCCAGAAGATTTGCATTTGCGAGCAGTTGTTCACGCATTTGTGATATTTCTCGTTCCGATGCCAGACAACGACTCCTCTCTGTAATAGTGGATTTTATTCGCAAAAGCAATTTAAATTTTAAAATATATCTTTTCTTTTTCTGTGCATCTGCAGAATAACGAAAATTAATAAAAACTTTTACTATAAAAAAATTTTGATAATTCGAGATTTCAGTATAAATATCCATTTGAAAATAATTTAGCAGTCAACCCTTGGCTAGTTCAGCATCGACCAATTTCTTCTGCTTCGTTAAGTTATTGAATTGGGCACGAAGGCTTGACATCTTGGTGTTCAAAACATTTAGTTTAGCAATTGTTTCTTCGAGCTCCTCAAATTCTTGATAAAAATTCATAAAAAGAAACTGACTGAAAAAGTTTTTCGACGTGCATAAAATAAATCATAAAAAGAATCGTAAATAAAACTGGAATGTACCAATATGTTTATCTTTCAACAGGTAAAGATCTACAGTTAAAATATTTGTAAATAATTTATAAATTGCCTGAATCTGACATTCTTAGCAGTCAATGACTTTTCTTTTTTTGTTTTTACCGATTATCATGCCTTCGCTTTAAATGTCAAGAAATTACATGTAGCCATCCATATACATGGCAATTTCATCCCTTTTCACCTATATCGCTTCGATTTATTTCTTAAAAATCTTTTTATGCTTTAAGTTGATTTCTAAACGACAGTAAAACATATCTATATCTGATTTCACAAATTAAGAAGAGAAACTTAAGAATAACCATTTTTAATTTATCCTTTGTATTTTGCAATTGCTCCTCCAATTTCGCATTTTTTGCCGCTTCTTCTTTTCGACTAGCTTCTAGCAATTTTACTTTTGCTTCCAAATCTTCTGCATGTGCCTTACTTGCTAACAGTACACATCTGTAACAATAACAATCCTTAAATAACAGCGGTACATTGTGCTGGTAATAAAAGTTGTGATTTTGATTAAAGATCTAAATAGATCGAACGGCCATTTGTAATCTAGAATCAGAATCTTGTCAGAATTATATTCGAAAAAAAAGGTAGTAATTAAGAAAATCTAGAAGATAAATTTGAAATTCCTCAAAAATTGATATGCACAATACTATATTAAAAACGATGAAAATACTATATTATAAACAAAGATAATAATAAATGGGGAATGAAAATTATTTTAAGCACAGTAAAGCTTGATATTAGGAACTATTTGTAAAAAAAAGAGAGAAAAAAGAGTGTCTAAGGACAAAAAAAAGATTTCAATTTAAAAAGAAGCGCAAATACTTGTGAATTCTGTTAAAGTACTTTTAAATTTCAAATAAAAGATTTGTAATATTTCTCTTAGAGAAGAATCACAAAAAAACCTTTCTGTTTCCAAGTTTGCCATTTCTGCTCGCATTTTATCAACTTCTGCCGAAATTGTCCATAATCGACTGTTTTCTGCAGTCTGGATTAAATTGTAGAAGAAATAGTTTTGCATTCTTTTCAATTTAAATTTATTGACGATTAAAAATTTCTAAACTTGAAGAACTAAGCACTTAAATTTGAATTTGTTATTCTGAACTTACAGCATTCTAAACTTTGTGCTATTATCATACATAAAGAATAGAAATGGATAATTAAGAAGCTTATATATTTACATGTGATAGTCTATAATATCAAGAAAGGATAGTAATCTAATGAAATTTATTAGCCGTAAGCAATCCTGCAAGTACAATTAATCAATAACTACTTTTCATTATCGATTCTTTGAATCGATACAAGACTAAGCTCTATTAAGCTTAAAAATTTGATTCTAAGTTCTTGAAGACATGACCTATTTTGAAGATCATGGGTTTCATTCTTATCACTGACGGTTAAATTAAAATGTTAACTTAATCATACCATAAAGTCGAGTTTTTGTTGCAACGAAATGATCTTGTTTTCAAGGCCTCGATTCAATTTCTGAAGATGTCCAACTGATCGAGCCTCAATCTAAAACGGACCAATTGCAGCATTCATTAGGTCAAAAAATTTATCAATTGCAGGATAAGCTAGCTAAGAAATTACTTTATAGAATTAATTATTTGCTTTGTTCTTCTCAGACTAATTGGGAATTCCAACTCGAAAATTTTGCAAAAACTGATTAAATCACATCTCTTTTTTATTTTTGAATAACCAAGTGATAATTTGATTAAAGCATAAAAATACATATAAAGTTTTTCAAAGAACAAAAAAACTAAAAAAGCAAAAAAAAAAGGAAGCATTAAACAAATTGATGTTTTTTAGACAAAAAAAGAAAAAAAATGAAACAAATTTAAATCACGATGCAATAAATTATTTGCTAATTTACTAGAAAAAACCTTTTGGCTACTAACTACTTACAGCAAATAAAAAAAATTGTACTACTGTTGTAACTTTCTCATTTACATGAGATTAATATGAGATTAATCATTATCTGATTATCAGGAACTAATAATTAATACACAAATAAAATTAATAATAACGTATTTTTTGCAATGCATCACAAATAAATGAACAACAAAGTGATAGATAAAAGCAATACTTTGAATAAGAAAGTAAACAAAAAGAGAATAGCCCTTCATGAAAATTACATCGAAGTACTAACTTTCAATTCGCGTAGACGTCTTCTTGCTAGCCACTGTCGAACTTGACACTGTATCATGACAATCTTTTTGTTATACTCGATCTGATGACGCCTCACCAGCCAACCACGCCAATATCTCTGAATTACGATCGCTTTTTGCCCGTATCGTAACTAAAATTAAAAATAAATTTGCAAATAATAAGCCAAAAATACCAGCACAACGAAAATAAGAAAATATCAGAATTATTCAGTTGAAACTAAAATTGATTAAAATTAGATTTAAAGTTTCAATTCCGATAAATTATCATTGCTTGGAGCTTATTACGATTTGCAATTGAAACCTTATTTAGAAAGTTGAAATCAACAATTGTCCAGTTTTAACTGAAGCTAATATATGAGGTCAAAAGGGCTGGAGTTAAAGAATTTTCGATGAGCAATTTAATGCAATCTAATATGAAAGCAAAAAAAGAAAGCGAAAAAAAAAATACATGGTTTTATATGTCCTAAACATGAAGAATTACTGAAAAAGAAATAAACATGATAAATGAGCATACTAATTAGCTGCAAATAATCTCAAATGCAGTTCTGATGGAGAAAATAATTGAAAAAAACATAAAATTGTGTAGTTTAAAGGAGAACTACTCAAAAAAAAAAAAAAAAAAAAAAAAAAAAATGTTGATTTATAATAAAATCTTCGTATCATATAAACGATAAGAAAGCACCCACAAACTCAACCAAATTTTTCAGAAAAGAATTCAGATTAATTATCAAGTCCGCAAAATATGATGCAGTCTTGAAGTACAGAAGATGGCTATGAAAAAGAGGAACCTAGTCAAATTATACAAAAGTATTTTCAGTGCATTTTATGGAACAAAATTGAGCAATTATTAAATTATTCTATTTATTCTTGCCAAAAGGACAATAGGCATAAACCTATGATTAGCACCACAAATTCTTTTGAATTTTTTGAAAGCCTTAGAAATACCAAAAAGAAAAAAAAAAAAAACTGAATCAACTATCTCCCTAAGAAAGAAAAATAATCTGAATTTGATTCGACGAAAAAGAGCACCCAGAATAATCAAAAAGAAGAAAAGGAATTTTTTAGAAATTTTACGAGAAAAACGACACTACGCGTCATATTGATATATAAAGAATGAATTGACCTTGGAACTCTCATGTAATTCTTCTTGATTAGCCAATGGAAGGCTCATTAAAAGTTCGCAAGGATTCTACTGAATGTTCCAACAATTAATCTGATCAATAAAGTAATTTTGAAAGGGAAAAGTCATATTTTCATTGCAAAGGAACTACAATAGTGCGAAACTTAACCAAATACCTTTATTATGCCAATGTCAGGGTGATCTTTAATCAAAAGGAAAAAAATTTTTACATTATAACTATAGATGAGCTGTAATTTTAATTTGTCTGTAATCAATGTAATATATTTCAATGAAATTGCGTCAATAATATTCGAATGATTTAGTAGCATAATGTTTATTAAGAATAATATAAATAGAATTACTGAAATCATAATTAGTTGCATATGATCTCAACATGTACTCATTAAATAATATAAATTCGTAATTGCTGATATATATCAATTTTCTCACGTATATATTCCCTGTCCACAACCAATTTATTTCCATAATAATCATCACTTTTAACAGATATCAGATCCTCGATCCCATACTGCTTTCTCTTTAAACTTATAAATACTAATTTATAGATATTTGAGTAAATATTATTACTTTTATGATTTCAGCATTGTAATCTTAAGAAAAAATATTATGTACACTTTGAAAAATTTTTCCCTCTCTGCAGGATGCATCTGAGAATAAAATTTGGTGCACTACTTCAGATGTTACCTATTTGTCCATGGTTTATCAAGGTTTTAAATACCTTTTCCAATTTCTGACGTATAATTGATGCTCGATAATGGGTTTGTATCATGATAATCACTGCTTTCAGCAACCTATAACGACGCTGCGCTGCATAACGACGAAATACAGTTTGTATACATATTGTAGCACGATGCATTTGAAGATATTTTATGCGCCTGTACATCAGAAATGCACGAGCATAAAGCTAAAAGACATTCCAGAATTGAAACAATTTTAAATTAACTGAAATTTAATTTAATGATTTTTAATCCTATTCCATGAAAAATAAGGTACAGTTGGAAGAAAAAATTGTATGGAAAACACCTGAATCTTGAGTAGTGATTCTTTAATATCCTGATATTTTTTGCGAGAGATGTAGCCTTTCCAAATCTTCTGGATCATTACTGTTGAATTTACCAATTTTTCATGGAGTACTCTTTCTAGCAAAGCTACTTGTCCAGTTCGAAAAAATATCTTTGTCTTACCCAAGGCAAACATTTTATTCTGCAATTAATAGTAGCATTGTAATTAAGGAAACTTACTTATTGCAATTATTAGCACTAATAATTAAAAAGAGTCTAATTAAGAAAACTTATTTTGCAAAAGAAATTAATTAAAATCCGTCTGAATTCAATTATAAAATTTCAAATCATTAGATATAGAGTTGAAATCTTATTCATACAAGAATGATTGTGATTAACAAGAAAACAGACGTAAGTAGCTTTAAGTAGAGCAACCCTTTGAAGCGCTTCGTCTTCAGAAAATTATCCGGATTTTTTTGTTATCTGATAAGCAAAATAGATTTGTTTGTAGGCTACGGATTGCCAAAAGTTACATTTTCCTCGAAAAATAATCATAAAAGAGATAATGACTATATAAAGAAGACAAGAAATGAAAAAAGTCTTTTTAAAGATAAATCGCAAGATAACTGTTCTATTCTGCAATGAATTGAATATCAGCATGAACAAAGCTTACCTCAAGATATTTACTACATGCTCTTTCTGCAAAAATTTTTGGTTTTTCAAGCCATAATTTTTCTTCGGGATAAAGAATACGATATCTTCGAGCAAAATCTTCATATATCCATCTGCAAACAGACTGCAATTAATAATAAATGTGAATAATTTAATAAATATTTTTTTTAAATACCTGCACAGAAGTAATTAGCTTCATTTTGCTTCTACTTTGATAAGAAATCCAATTTTGTCGTAAGTTAAGTATTATATAAGCTCACATAACTCGTGAAAAGTACATGTATTACGTATCATATCATAATTCATACCTCGAAGGATAGCCAGCAGCAGATATACGAACTGTTTCCAGAATTCCGCAAGCTCGCAATTGTTGAATGGCTCGTTTAGGTCTAAATGTAAATGGCAACTTTTCATCATTCGGCTTGATGCAACGTACATAATGTGGACGTGTGGTACTCAGTACTGCCATTAATTCGCGCAATGAATCTCGAAACTGCAATGTGGATTTAAACACAGTGAGTCAAAGTTAGGTCAGATCAATGTTGGATTTAGGTTTAATTTCCATACGCATGCAATTTTTTCAGAAATAACTTGCCAATGACTGCCGTTAACCTCTTTCGTTTTAATTATGCAGTATTTTTTTTAAAAAAAAAAAACTTTTTTAAAAAAAAGTTAATCATCACATGAGAATTTTGCTTTTATCCATCTGAATGACTCAAAATAAACGATGAAAAGATTTCACTTCTCTTATTCTCCCTATTTGTTGGTCTGGAGAAAAAAATTTAGTTGTTTTTTTTTTTTCATAAAAAGCAAATAAAAATAAAATAAAATATTGTTTACTTGTTTATTTTCGTATCAAAAAAAAACCGAAAAAATAATAATAAAAAACACTTTTTTCTTCTTTTAAAATTATAGTTCTATTTTTTTAAATCACGTATCTTTAAAAATACAATCTCCAACCATACCAAAAATCGTCCATGGTTTACGGCTGTGACTTTAAAATTTCTAATAAAACTTCAACATGAACTTTTTCAAAAAAATTGAAATTGAATAAAAAAACTTCAGAGTAGATTTTGTCTTGTTTTGTTTGTTTTGTTTTTTTTTTTTTTCCATCATAGTAACATTAAAATTACACCAAATAAATTAAATTAGAAAAATAAAATTATTGATCTGACTTTTTAAAAAAAAAAAATTATTTAAATCATATATATTAGAGGCAATAAAAAGTTATGGGATGTAAAATGATGAATTTTCACACTGACTGTTATGATAACACAAACAAACGGACATAAAATATTATCGTTAAAAGATAAAATATTATAGTTAAAAAATAATAAAAGGCTGGACTAAATCAATACTCAGTGATAGTGATACTTTAAGGTAATTAATATTTGAAGATTATTAAAAATGCAAATAGATTATACAAATGCATATTTGTTCGATAACTCAAATGATAAATGAAAAATGTCCCAAATTTAATAAAAAACGATAGATGCAACTGTAATATACCTGGAAGGAGATAGATTTCTTTACTGAATTTTTGATGTTGGATATAAGAAAGTTACTTCCATCTCTTAATGGCTTCTTGTCATTTTCAACATCCAGTATTTCACGCATTAAGTTAAACTAAAATTGAAATTAAAAGTAGACTGAAAAGTTTGTTAAGAAATAACAAACTGCTATTTGCATGTCATTTAACTATGTGAAATGTAATAAAATATCGTTAAAAAATATTAAAAGGCTGACTAAATCAATTTCTCAATGATATTTGAAGATTAATAAAAATGCAAGTAGATAATCAAAATGGCAAATTTTCAAACGAATAAATTTAATAGCTATTTCTGCTTGCTTATTTGTTATTATTTGCATTATTAATATTACTATTACTAACCTTACTTTCCTTCATAACAATCATCAGCTGTTCACTTACTGTATCCTTATTCTTCGCCAGGAAACCATCAACATTATAAACAACATCGGCAGCAAAATGTTTGATCATGAATGTTGGATTCTGAGAAGAGAGAAATTTTTCAAAGCAAAATATTCTAAATTCATTAAAAAAGTATCCATAATATGACATTCTAAGCCATACTTTTATTTTCGATAATTGGAAATGTTGCGTTTTTTTGAGCGATTGACATGCTCGTAGCTTCTCTAGCCAATCTCGATCAGTTCCATGTCCTATCTAAACATACTTACTTTCATGTTATTTTAAATTTTATATGAAATCTAAAATTTTGTTCTAATAATTTGTAAATATCTCAGATCATGCCACTGTATCCAGAATAATATTTCATATAAAATGAGTTTCAAAGTCATGAAAGCAGAAGTAAAGAATATATAATTTACTTATAATTACTAAATCGTTTTTATTTATACTTACTTCAGTTTACTAACTTTACTCTTTGCAAAATTAATATCTATTATTACGGAAATCTCTTTGAATATCCGATGAAAACCGTACCTTACACTGCTCATCAAGGTAATCGATAATGCCAGGTTTGCCCTCTATCAAATCGATACACGGTTGATTATCGTAAAAATCAATCCGTATCCAGTCAATTTCCTCCTGCTCATATTCCGATTGTTCGAGTTTGAATACATGCTAAAGTTTCATTGAAAATTAAAGACATCATCAAAAATTTCTATGAACGTTTCCTTCTTGTTTATTCCAAAAATTTTTTTATTCTTCCTTCAGTGAGACGGACCAAATTAAGCCTTCAAATTTCGAATTTCTGAAACTTTTCACAATTTTTGTTCATTTTTACTAATTACCTCTGTTAGAAGAACACAATAAAATTATTTATCCCATGTATAAAATTATTGATGTGCACTGATAGCAAGAGTTCTCTGTGTGGAATATATTCACAATAAAAATTTCGCCAAATACAAATTAAATTTCAACAGAGCAAAGCAAAATTACTAGTTAGGTAAAATCAGAAATATATAATACCTGAACCTAATTATTTATTTAAAGATGTTTAGAGCTAACCTGACAAAACTGCTGCTGAAGCTTTTCATTCGCATAATTAATGCAGAATTGTTCGAAACTGTTAAGTTCCAAAGTTTCAAACCTGCAATGAGTATAAAAGTGGAAGGAAACTTTTAACTAACAGAAATAAAATTCGGAATGAAAAGATTCAAAGCAAACTTTTTTAAACCTTAGGTAAATCAAAAATTATAAAATGCTAATCTCTTAAAATAAATCGACTAACCCATAAATATCGAGAACACCGATAAATCTTTCTTTGTTCTTTGACTTATTGTTTTTCATTTGTTCTCCCAAAACTTCGTTTATTTTCGTAACTAGCCAAGCGAATGCTGCGGCATAAAGTATCTTAACTAACGCATCTCGACGTTCTACTGCCTTTAAAATTATAAGATTACGAGAAATTTTATGTTATTTTTAGGAATCTCATTTCTTCAAACAGAAATGGAAAATAGATTGTACCATGCGTATGATGAATTGAATGCAGTGAATTGAACTGTGGAACAATGTCAGAAATTTTTTAATAAAATAATTAAGAAAAAAAAAAAAAAAAGCTAACCTCAGCAGTGGTTAGTGGTTTTCGAACAGATTCAGCGCCAGCTACAATTTCTCGAGCAATTAACCATACACATAAATCATCTTCTTTCACTTCATACATCTTTTTACATAGTTGACTGATTACACTCAAAGTATTTTGCTTAAAAAACGGAGAATTAAATAATTTAAAAGCTACAAATGAATAGTTCCACAAACTTTTCAATGTCTCATTAATTTAAATTTTTGTTATTGAGAGATCTCAATCAAACTGTTCCAAAAAATGAGAATTTCAATAACTTTTTAGATTTCAAATTTTTCGCAAGATCTAACCCACTGCAATATTTTATAGTATAAAATTTGCAAGCTCATAAAAAGCATAAATTGTGTGCTAGATTTATTTCAAATCTTGCAACGCATTACATCAAGGAAGTGGAAGTAAAAAAACCATTTCGAAATTAACAAATTAAATTTATTTACCTAAATTTTGAAGGATTCAAAGCTTTTGCTAAATGAAAAGATATAAAGAAACGCTGTTTATAATAGAATGCCATCTATCGAGAATGAATAAATATTTCTTTCAATTACTTACATCAATTCTTGCATGTTCATCGGGCCCATCAGTGAATCTAATATTACCAAACAGAAGGAGACCTGCAAAGAAACGAAATATTGACTTTTTGACATCAGCTGAGATGCGAAGAAGATCTAATGCAGCGACTGTTTGTAGGAAGTCGTTTCGATCGTCGATTGATTCTATTTCACCACTATTTCCTTGAGCAGTATAAAAGTATGAACGCCAATCCTCTGCAACATTTCTATGTAAAATTCCAAATAAAATAAGCTTGTAAAACAAAAATATTAGTCAATCGAAAGAATTAGACGAGTAAAAAGAGATTACAACTTCTTTTATCAAAAAATATTCAGTAATGCCGAATTCAATAGTAATTCTCCTCTTAATTTTGTCCGTCGAAAACACGAAAATTTTTTTAGTATTTGGAATATATTGAGACAATGGTTGGAACTCTTAATTATACCCTTCCTCATGGCAGATAATATTGTTAACTGATCAGAAGAAAATACAAGATGAAATATCTAACTGTTACCCAATTCGAGATCTTTCACAAGAATATGAGATCTTGATGCACAAAGCTGATAAAAAATGTGGTAGTTGCGCTCATTATCCGCCTAAAATTATTTTTGAAAAAATCAAAATTGAAAATGATGACAGTTGAAATTATAGCGGTGATCATGAAACTTCGATAGCCTAATAATCGAACTGTAGCACTGCTCTAACAACTGCTAAGTTTTAATCAAGCTCTATATTAATTTTCAAACTTTATTTACTGACTTGAAATACAACACGACTTTTCTCCAATAAATAAGTTTTCATCTCCGCACCAACAATACCGAAACGATCACTGAAGTCAATTTGTATATATTTTCCAAAACGAGAGGAATTGTCGTTTCGGATTGTTTTCGCATTTCCGATTGTTTCCATGATTGGATTTGACGCGAGAACGCGATCCTCAATGCCTGCTATCGGTCTGTTACTGTATGATTTGCTTGATGACGAACAAGTTACCGATGTCAGATATCTAGATTTTATAACAAATTCAAGCATATATTTTTGCATTTATGAATGCATTTTGGACAATAATTTTTTTACCTCATAACAAATTTGGCAGAAACTGTTTTGCCAGCACCAGATTCACCGCTAACGATGATAGACTGATCTTTGCCAAATTTCGATAGATCGAAAAATGCTTCTTCCGCAACGCCATAAATATGAGGGTCAAGTTCTCGTACTTGCTTGCCAACACCACGATAAACCTGTATTTCGAACTTTAATAACTAACTTAAGAAATATAAAAGGATAATATATCTGATGATCTTTTTAGAAAAATATTCTGAAAATACAATTAATCTATTTCATAAAAAATTTCTGTTACTTTTTAATTTTAAAATTCTGTATGTATATATTGAATATAAAATTAGTACCTGTATGACATCATCGCCGTAGAGTTGAGAGCAATTCGCATATGGATTAATAGCTACTAAAACAATACCACAATAAGTATAGATTGCTTCACGTTTAACGAATCGAAAACTGAGATGATTGAGAACGGCAGGTTCATGCAGGTAACTCAATGTTGTCAAATCATCGCAACCAAGCAAGACATCTGGATTTCGTAAGAATGGAAGTTCTTCAGACTCTTCAAATTTAAGTTCTGCGACCTAAAAGTTGCTTAACTATGCTGAATTTATAAGAAATGAAACAGCTGCTTATTAATGCAAAGAAATTATTACGCAAAGTAAACAAAAAGTACAAATGTAAATTACTTGTCCATCTTCCAGCCGTATCCTAGTTTGTGAGGTAAATTTGAAATCATCCAATAACTCGCCACCTATCCATACTTCTTCTGGATCCTTTAACCATATATGTGTACCTATGAAATATAAATAAAAGCAAAAGGATAAAACGAGTGCACAGTCTTTCAAATTTATCGACAATTGAATTCTATCAACATTCTAAGAACTGAAACAATAATTTAAATTTTGAAGAATTCTATAAAAATCACACGTTTTGTTCCTGAAATAAATAAAATTTTACTTGTTAAAATTTTGAATTAAAATATTAAAATAAGAAACGCACCTTTTTTATAATTTTCAATTGGAAATAGCTTTCCTCGGCTAAGAGTTGTAAAACCGTTCATCATCAGCCGAATGATGAATTATGAAAAGCAGATATAATCAATTAATACCTGTCTGTCGGAAATAATTTCAAATCTGTAGCTAAAAAAATATAGAGGAAACAAATGCAACGTATAAGAAGCGATCAATCGCGAAAAAACTGATAGAATCACATATTATCTTATCAGTTTACATATCATATGCATTAGTAAAACAGTAATGAAAAAGTACTAATATAACAAGGGAACAATGTAAAAACTTGCGAAATAGATTTAAATAATTGCAAAAAAAAAGTGTTGGTATAAGACTAAATTAAAATCCACATGTAATTAATTGAATTGATCAAGTTCCACAATCCTAGTAGAGGAACTAAATTCAAGATTACTTTTACAGAAATGATTTAATCATGAAAGTTGACATCCCAAATAGAATAAGCAATACTGAGGGAAGCAAACAATACAATTCGAAGTCCTGAATGTTCCATTTGACATCAAGCAATGTAAAAAGATTAAGAATAGAAGTTTCTATAAATAAAAAATGAAAGGAAACGATAGTTGAAAGGTCAATTATCAAAAATTGTCAAAAATTAAACCTCTGCCAGCTCCTTATAAAAACAATGCTAATATCTTAAATGTTAAGAAAATAATCATTCTATTATAATATCCATTCATCTTTTGCAGAATTAGAAAAAGTAAGAAAGAAAAAAAAAGGAAAGACTAATCGATCTTAACTGATCAACCGATTGAGGACAGACTGTGACAGGTCAATTAGTTGTGGACAGACTGCGACAGGTCAATCAGTTGTGGACAGAATATGACAGGTTAGCTGATTATGGACAAATTTTGATAGTCCAATCGATTGTTGACAAACAGTAACCAGGTCAATCGATCGTGAATAAATTGTAACAATCTCACAAATTTACATATAAGGAAAAATGAGGCTCGTAGAGAATGCACTGTTTGTCTTCGTTGTTTGTACCGATATGGCTGACACGATTGATACTAGGAGGCGATCAAAGATCATTAGCCTTTGTACTATCATGCACAAATGAATAGTAAATAGACTGCAAAAACTTGTCCTATGAGATGGCTGAATTGGAATTGATAGGTAGTGGACAAAGGATCTCCTCAAGGACACAGATAAATCGAAAAAAAAAAAGAAGAGAAATTTGAAAAATGAGCTGGAATTGCCAAGAAAAACAACTTTTATTGTCTTTACCAAAGAAATCCGGTTTTTGAAAAAAAAAGATTAATGAAATCATTCGATTGTTGAAAATATTGGAAGAATTAAAATAATTAGAGTACGAAGGTTAAAGAATCAAGTGTACGAAAAGCCTATGTAAATCTCATTTTATCTTGCAACTTCTATTAAAGTTTGGTTCTTTTCATTTTTGACTTTTTAGTGTTTCGGATAGTTTGAAGCAATTTTACGTCTATTTTACGATTTTTAATGTTACAAAATTGCCTTATTTTTGTTTTTTTAATCGATTTGTGTAAAGAATAAACTCTGATTTTCTTCAATTTAATCAAGAAAAGTAAAAAAAGTTTTTGCTGATCGCAGAATACTGTCGCAATTTCATCAAATCGTTAATTTGATTAATTTTTTTATTTGGTTTGTTATCCGTTTCATTTTTTGTATTTTGATGAAAGACATGACAGAAATACTTTATCAATCATATCATAAAATAGGCTACTAATACCAATTATGTTGTTGTTTTAAAATAGCTCTGACGAGCTAATCACAAAAATGAGACAATAAATAGGAGTAGTGGATGATAATTAAACTAATGAGGTATAACTTGATGAGTAAGGATGAAGTTTGCTGTCACATTCAGAAAAAAAAGCATATATATTTTCCAAGTTTTATTTTAATGTAAAATCGGTGAATTCTTTGCTCAAAATTTTGAGCTTATCTCAAAAATGTCGATCACAGTAATTGCGGAAACATTTTGATATTGGAGAGAAACAGTTGTAATAGCAATTGACAGTAAGGATAATATACAATAAGTTTTTCGGAAAGAATGAAAAAAATTTTTTTAATTTTAATAAATCACACAGAAGTATTTTCAAATCAAAATTTTTAATCAAAATTCAGGAAAATACAAAATTCGAAACTTAAATTTTTTGCTAGTCTTATAATATATATTTATTGCATGCATTTGTAATAAAATAATTAATTCTTGCCCAAAACAATAAAATTAATTGTAAGCTGAGTATGAATTAGTAACATAATTTCCAGAATCAATCACAAAATAGAAATTATGTTTAGACGGGAATTAAATACAGTTTAAAAAAAAAAATATGAAATGGTGAAATTTGATTTGAGAAAGCGAGCAATAAATGATTAGCAAGATGATTCATTTCTTGAAAATTACCAATGATAATGTGTCATGACCTAGCAAAAATGAATCAGTTGCCTTGGAAACGACTGTTCAATTGCCAATATTAACTTCCGGAAATGAAACAACTTCTCAAGGAGCACTTTTTCCAAGAACACAAATGGATATGCAAAAATTAAATAAATGTCGATAGATTTGAAAGTGAATTTTCGGAAAATTTGTCCGAATTTCAAGCTATTCCTTTAATTTTTTTCTGAAAAGACGATGAAATGTCAATTCCGCTTGAAAACGAAATTGCACACGAAATAATTTCACAAGCACTAAATAATCTTAATAATGTGAAAGATATGCAAACGATAGAGGTCATTCAGCAAGCAATTGTGAACAATTATTCGAAAGAAACTAAATGTTAAAATTTAATACTGTCTGTTGAAAAATGAGAATTCATCGATGTTGTTGATGTTATAAATTGAAAATGAAAAATAATAACTTCTATCACCACTTAAAAAGACACAAAAAAAAAACAACAACAAAAAAAAAAAAACCAATCAAAACATCAATATGATAAAATCCACGGAACAAAGTAAATAAACGAAAGTCGTGAAATTCTAAATTCTAAAAGTTTTTAATGAGAGAAAAAAAAAAAAGAAATTTTGTAGAATTACAAAATTTCGCAAAATTTGCTGAATGAAGAGCAAAGCAACAGTTAATTTAAATGGGTGAATTTCATGTACGATCAACTCCAGTCTCAAACGTTGTTATTGTAGTGAATTTGTCGATTTTTAAGTTTTACTTTTAGCAAAAAGCAAGTTCAAATATCATTGTGCGATAAGATCATGAAATTTGATTCTTATAGTTATTTTAATCCTTCACATTACTATATCAACGAAGCAACATGAAGTCCAATGTTGATAACATTTTGAATTTCGATTATTAATGAAAACGAAAATATTTCATCTTCGAAATTTTAAACATTTCAAATTTCGAAATACCTTTCTATCTGATGAAAACCATATTGAATGAGAAGAAGATACTTTGCCCATGCCGGAAGATCAATCTATATTCCCGATAAATAAGGAATCACAGATGAACTACTAATAAAATTTGAACACTAACCAGTTATTCCATCAGAAATTATTGACATTTTCATGCATGAAAAACTCATGACAAATGTTTGTGGGAGAGAAAGGACAGCATAATCACTCTTGTATTTAATGGTCCATCCATGATCTTTTCTCTATCATTAAAACTCAATATTATAATCAATTATTGAATAAAAATTCCCACAGAAATAATTTCATATCATTTTTACTTCTTCCATTATTAACAATATTCTGTAAATATTGAATCAATGAAAGGAATATGGAATATTATATAACGCAAGATAATATGAAATTATTCAATATTTTAATTTCGTATTATAAAATTATCATATTAAATAATACAAATATAATAATTTTATATTATATCATTATGTGATCATTTGCATAGTGAATCAGTTGGAAACAATCCAGAACGATTGATTTTTAAACTAAAGTTCAAGTCAGTTTATGAATTGATTTTGATTGTAGCTAGCTAAACAAGAAGAAAATTCCTAAATCTTTTTCTGCAAATAGTTTAATTTTTTATTATAAATAAGTGAACTGCATTATTGATAACACTCATTGACCAAGTTGCATAAAGCATTTTTTCAACTTTCTAACAGAGCATTTAAGATATTTCTCGATCATTCCAAGTCTGTTCGGCGAAAATTATTCCAAAATTTATCGAAATTACTCATTGCCTATATGTAATATCTACACCCTCGCACATAAATATATATTCAAACAAATTTAGTCGAAATTACAGAAAGATACAAATACAATACATAAGCTCATACTGATAAAAATCAGATATTACTCGAAAAACCGAAATAATCTTAGCATAAACACATTCAAATAATCAAAATATTGTATTGTGAAAATTAATTCTCACATGAATCATCACTGATAATGCGTATAGATGAATGTTATCATATCTAATGTAATTCTCATCTTTGCGATTACCACGCTTCATCTGCAACAGTAAATACCGGGAACTAATTCACACGCAAATGCCTTCGTCTTATAACCTAGCTGATTTACAACGGTGGGAATGTGGTGAAGAAACGTCCACCACAAAGTGACTGCTATCGATTGGAGAAAAAGGAATTTTCGACTCAGAACTGATCTTGGCCAACGCGGCAATCAATACTCCCTCAATTTTTATCCAACATATCTCAATCCTTAACCAATCTTCCAGAAAATATCCCAAATATTCTCTTAACAAATATTACGACTATCAACAATCAAGAAGGAAACTGTATATTCCAATTGACGGGCGATATTCTTATCAACTATTGTTAACCGATTCGACATTGAAAAAACAACAGATGCAAATAAAAACTCCGAATAATCCATTTGATTTGAATTGATTACAAGTAATGTATTCGTTGATAGAAAGTTTTGTATTTCTTTTGGATTACTGAATTGACAATGTTTCAAAAAAAAAAAAGTATGGTGGCAAATTATGGAAAATAAAAAAATGGAATCAATGCTGGGACGGCAGTGAATAGACAGCGGTCAGTAGGCAGATATATATTTGAAAATTTGATTCACTTTTTAGGCAATATATTTTGCACATTGTCATCAAGATAAGTGGTAAGAAGTAGTCACCTCAAATCTGTTCACTTAACCTGCGAACTTTTCTTTAGGGCATATCAGCCTTCTATTTCATGCTCATATTATTTACTTTATTTTTCAATGATGTTCAAGTGTCAATGATATAACATGAACAATCTGAAATATGTGTTTGTTGTAATGTTCGAAATCCAGGAAATAAACTAACTGAACAATACAAGCATTTTTATTTGAATTGATCTTATGAAAATTTTTTTCTTGTTTTTTAACAACTTCATACGGTAATTCAGGGTTGACGTCAATAATTAAGTCAACAATTAGCTAAATGTGAAAGGTGTTGAAAACTTCTTCAAGATATTACAAAGGATTAAAAACCGTTCTTAAGATATTACTTAAAGAGCACAAAAGATCACATTGCCTTCAAGAAAGCAAGAGAAATTGGTGTGAAAGTTAAAATTGAAAGAAATCAGAAAATTGAAGTAAATGATTGTTGGAAAAATACGCTTCTATTGTCAAAGGATTTCTCGACAATCGCTTAGTTCATTTTCTATTAACTTGAATTACATTTAATCCTAATCACTAATTTCTATTAATTAAATTACATCTAATTAAAATATCCTTTTGCTTAGCAAAAATATTTGCAGTATACAAAATTCCAGTTTTTTATTTTTTATATTCATTACCAAAGATAAGAAATAAACTTGCATTTTTGCGAAATAAGAGTGTATTGAAAGTGATAATGCGTCACATTGCTGTCCTTAGATGCATTTGAAATTAGAAACGAAGTCATGAATGAAATGATTAATAGTTTTATGCTGAAGATGATTATCAGGAAGAAGACAAATAAAGTACAATTGCAAAAGAAACAAAAGCCTGTCTAGTTTGAAATTATTTAAAATCACTGGAAAGGCTTCGTCATCATCATACTTCAGCTTCATTTATTTACCTAGCAATGCAAGCAAAGATGAGAAGTTTTGTCAAAGATAAAATTGAGTTATTAGTATTTCCAAGTTTTGACTCGGAACAATGACTTGAAAGACAAAGATTTTGCTTTAGCGATGAAAACAAATCGATAACTTCAAAATAAAAAATTTACCAGTTCTCAAACTATCTTCAAATAAAAAGTTAATTTCCAAACTTCAGACAAGAAGTTTGCGAACTCCATGTCAAGAAGAAGAAGAATGAGAAAAGCCACTTATTGATTCAGAATCTTAGCTTTAAAATAGTTCAAACTGAATCGAAAAATCGAAATTTGTTAATAGTGAAGTAAATAAGATCATACTTTTTGAACGCTATGAAAAAACATAAGCTAAAAAAAATTAACATTGGCACGCACATTGAATGAAATAATTATGTAAATAAAACTAGCAGCTGTAAATTGAGATTTGACTTTTTTTTCTCTTCTCTTAAAAACGAAGATGAATTTTCACCATATGCACTGCTTTTGGAATAAATTAACATTTACAGTGCAATCTGTGACCCTAGGAAATAGTTTAAAGAGTGCACAAGAATTTAGGTAAAATTGGAAGTATGAATTTTTATTGGAAAAAATTAAAAATTCTCGTCAACAAGGAATTTATATGGATAGAAAAACAAAAGGCATTCATTAGCAAAATCAAAGTAAACTTTTCTAAAATTTGATAAATCATGCTAATTTTCTCAAATATTTAAACGTGGAAAATAACTCCTGAAATGGGCGACTGTTCTCAATCTTAATTTTAATTGAACAGCTTGGCGATGTGATGACACCATGATTTATAGAATTTAATTTTTGTTTACAATGGGAATTTTTAAGGAGATTTTCAAGAAAAACAAACTGAAGAATGATGAATGTTTTGGATTGTATGAATCGATTATCTCGCAAAAATGAAAACAGAGAGGGATTAAAAAAAATAATAATAAAAAATAAAATGAAAAAAAGTGAGATCCAAGAATTCATCTTCTGAGAACATGGTTCTCCTTTTAAATTTACATAAATTCTGAAAGAAATGTACATTTTTAGGGAAAAATTTAAATGTTTATTGTTTTTAGAAATGATTATGAAATTCAATTTTTGCATATATTTGAAGATATTGTCTTAAAAGTTGCGTTAGCTTTTTAAATCAGTTTGAAGAGGTAGGTTAAAATGTTGGAAAGTTTATTTTAGAAAAAAATGTTTGAAATTTTAAGGATAAATGAATGAAAAAGAGCAAACATGCTATCAAGAACTATTCAAGAAATTTTAAAAGTCAAGATTATTATTTTCTTTTTCATTCACTCAGTCGAAAAAAGCATAATTTTCGCTCGAAAGTTTAAATCAAATATTGACATTTTAAATGAAATATCATTTTATTATCATGCCAAAAGAGAAAACGAAGGCAAAGAAAAATATAATAAAATTTGAAATAGCACTTTCAAAAGTTTGGTAGAACTATTTGAGTGGACAGTTTGTAAATTATGTAAAAGAATAGTTGGAACTATTTACTTCTATAAAAAAATAAAAAAAGAAGAAAGAAGAAAAAAAGCAGAATATCTTACGAATGGATCTAAAAGATCAGAACAAATAAAAGCATGTTATGTAAAATATCCTGCTTTAAAGAAAAATGAAATATTTTAATTTTTGCGACATAAAATCAATTAACCTGCTCATTTCAAATTTTACACATCTCATTTATGAATTGCTGAACAAATACAATTGATTGGATCGTTGATTTCGTCTTTAGCTTTCGTTTACTTAATGTATTTGTCATTTGAAGTGCAAAAAATAAGAAATCTTTCTCGCTAAAACACATGCCGCGAAAAAAATATAATATCAGACGATTGAGATTATCGGTGCGTTTAAGCAGCATTAATCATAATATTCTAACAAAAAGCAAACGCACATTGATAACCTAAATTGCTATTTCCGGAAATTATAAAATCAAAGAAAAAAAGAAAAAAAAAGAAATCAGAAATTCTTCAAAAATAAAAATACACACCTTTCAAAATTATTTGAAATTTCAATTGAAGTGGAATCGCATAGATAATTATGATTGCCCTCAAAATTTTCACAAAAGGAAAAATGGAATCAAAAAAGAAAAATAAATGAATAAATTCTATAAAAAATTCGAGAATTCTGTGAGAATTCCTTATTGCATTAATATCACAATGTATGAAGGAAATTCAAATTCTTATAAAAGAATTCAAATTGGTTTCATTTCCATGTAATGCTTCAATGGAAAAAGAAATATGGTCGGAACTCTCTATACGATCAAGCTAGCAAAAATCAAAACTTTGGAATAAAAAAAAAAACTCAATTCCAAGAAATTTTAAAAAATACGAAAGCTAATTCAAAAATTTTAGTCTTAAGAAAATCGAAGTTAGATTAAAGATCTCAGTCTTGCAGCAAAAAATTAAGGGTTGATAGGACTTCAGAAAATTGGAGATATAAATGAAGACTTCAATCTTATGAAAATTAATAGTTGATTGGAGATTTTAGCGATAAATCCATGTTAAAAAGCCGATATTTATAGATAAATTTGAATTTTCTCAACAATAATTTTGTTTTTATACATTTTCTCAACAATATTTTTTCTGTTTCTTTTTTTTTTGTTTTTATACAAAATTAATGTTGAGAAAAATGAAACAATCATATACTAACATATGGATATACAATAATATTTGAATTTAATTCATTCTTTAACATATTTGCATTCGAAATATATAAAAATTTACGCAAAAGATAAACGTATCTTTCAATAAAAGCAATGAAATGACAGTGAGATTAAGATGAATAGCCTTATGATGTCCCAATTTTGCGATATTCTGCGACATATGACAGCAAGCATTAATTTATTCTTTCATATGAATCAATCAGTCGACCGATTTCTCGACATCGCTAAATGCATTGTGATAAGACCATCTGGGAAATATCACGAAAATTGGGAAAGGATTTCGTTTTTTTAAATTTTTATGACATTTCTTCTATTTTAAATCCATTCTATTTATCGGATTTCATTTTTTAAAGAAGCACGAAACATTGATTCTCTCAACTGAGCATCTTTTTTGAATTTTTGCTATCAGTTCAAATTTACTGCAGAATGATTATTTACTTTTGAAAATTGGAGCTCTTGATTACTTTTATGATTAGCAGTCTGGAAGAGCAAAACTTACATCCAATTAAAATTCCACTTCCGCTTGTCATTTGTAAATATTAGGAATGTCAATTTTGTTAACTTCTGTGAAAATTTTTTCGCAAAATTTTGCCTTCTTTCAGTTTTTGAAATAATAATTGTCTTGCAAATGCAATGTTTTATAGATAAAGTTGCTTAATTAATCAAAAGAAGTTGCAACAATAATATCAAAATTTTCTACTTCAATCTCAGTTTGAATGGATGAAATTAAAAATTTTGTGTTAAACGATACATAAAAGTTCAATTCTGAATATAGCTTCATTGATTAAAATGGTTGCCTTGCAAAGTCTAATAAAAGTTCGCTTTTAAAATATTTGCAATTTTCACTTCTCAGTAAATTCAATTCTCAATAAAGGTTTTGGCATTATTACAAATTGTGCGAATAATTTTATTACAAGTAAAAATATTATTTTCTGAGGTGAAAAATGTCTAAAATTACTAATGCTTCTATTAGCATAACTTCATATCAAATATTTTGAAATATGACAACAAAAATAGAACTTCCGTCATGATCGAGAAACTTTGTAATTTTAAAGCAGAAAATATTATCTAATCAATTTTGGAAATTTCTTTTCCAAGTAATTTTATTCCGAATTTTTATGAAATCCATGCATTTAGCAAATTCAAACTTTTTCCCTATCGAAATCCCAAAAGAATGTAAAGAAGATGGGTAGTATTGAATATGATGAAATGTGAACAGAGTTAAGTTTGTTACTTTAATCATTGGATATGTCAACAATAGAAGTTTGATTGAAGTGGCTTGGTTAACGAACTTAGCATAAGTCCAATTAAATTTCATAGAAAACGAATAGAGAAATTTAATTCTTTTCGTAACAAATTCACTCTTCTAGACCATTCTCATCAGTAACTAATTTTCTTGTCCAATATCAGTCTTTAAAAAGTTGTGGATCCAACAACACAAGTTTAATTAATCCATCTTTGTTGTTAATTCATAAGATTTCTTGTGAGCAAGCAAATTTTAGTCTGTCAATAAATCAAAATTTCACTAAATTTATACGAAATTTTTAGATTTAATAACTGAAAATTGTTCTTAGAAATGAAAAAATATTTTGTTTCATTTGAAAGTGTTGCTTATTGTGATCTCATCTTTAGACTCATTTCATATTTCAAATAATTTTTGATTGACTTCGATCGATTAGCTAAACTTATGCTTGCTGAATCCAATTAAATAACGAAACGTTCAAATGTATTATTGTCATCACTTATAGCGTTCATTTCTTTTGCAACATCCTATACTCAGTAACTTATATAATTTAATTATTTGCAATCCATTTTCTGGTTCAAGAATTGAAGCACCATCGATCTAACTCAGGCTTTAAAAAATCGATAACTCTTTTTAACTTCATTTTTAGTTATAAAGTATTAGTGCAGGTTTCTCATGAAGATTTTAAATTTACTTTAAAAGAAGAAGTTCAGTTAAAAACACTAACAATTACACATGAGATTCATTATAAGAAGGTTCCTATTGAGAATCGAACTCTTAATCCTGAATCTTGAAACTAATTTAATCATTGATAATGATGTTTTTTCTCCATCATTGCCTCTCTTGGTTTACTTCTAATTGACAATTAAGCGAAATCATTTGCTTACAGTACAAATTATAGATTAATCATAGGTCAATGCACAGCATTTTCTCAGACAAAATGTTGTCATGCCGAATATTCTATCAACATGTCAATCAGTATGCTAATTAGTTTCTGATGGATTAATCACTATTGAATATATCGAAGTAATGTTTCAAAACTTTAGGAAATGAACAAATTCTTGCGAAGAAATGAAGAATTTTGCCTGAGCTTTTTTAGAAGAATTTTGACAAGAAATATTTCCATATGAGAATTCTTTTGTATTAATCGGCATATAGAACTTAAAACCTGTGAGACTTCAGAAATTATCTCAAATTGAGGAACAGAAAGTAACAGAAAAAAAAATGCTTGGAAAATATGCTGAAAAAAGATGTTCATGTTTTGAGTAAAGTCGATGAGAAACAAATTGATTGACCAAAATGATGGAAATTTCATTATCCTTTTCATTAAAAAATATAATTAGTTTTCAGGCCTTCGTTTTGTGTGCATTTAAAAATATTCATCATTCATTTACTTATTATCATCTACAAATGGAAATACAAAATTTTTTCCGATTGTTTTGATAAAATTTACTGGCGCATTTTCAGGACATCTGATAGGATATTTTTGAAATTCTAATCTCTTTTTTTATTAATATTGGTTCGGCTAGCTCACATAGCAACTGATAATTAATTGATAAAAAACTGATACGACTAATAATTAAATTTTAGGATTGGTTCTATTTGAAATTTTTCTCAAGAATTCATAATACTAGTTTGGTTAGAACAAAAATTATAATACTACATGACCAACGCACTTACATAATTTCAGAGTTTTCCTATTTTTCAATTTTTATTATTTTACTTACGAATTCTTCATTATAAGATTCTTTTTTTTCTGCCAACAATCAAAAACCGAAATAAAAACTTTGCCAAATTAACTGAAAAATTGAATTTATTAAAGTGGAATCATCCATATCACTTATTTTCAAGTCAATTGTATTCCAAAATTTTTGAAGAAATTTAATTTTCTGTTAAAAAACGACATTCCATTAATACTCCTTATAGTGCTATTTAATCCGATTCGCAATTTTTAGTAAATAGAAGTGCATATTATCGGTTGTATTTGAAATTAAAGATAAAAGTAAACAAATTATTAGAAATTGAAAAAAGAGATTATAATTGTTGCTAATCAAAATTAGCATTTTGTATCAAAAGAATTAATGAGAAATGATCAAACTAGATTTCCAGGTCCTTAAGCTGCTTCATGCTATATTTTTCTTATTATTTCATGCAAAACAGGATTTCAGTTCCTCTCAAGGTTTTTGCAATTATCTAGAAAAATGTTCTAAAGGAGAATTAGTATGCTACTGTTTAATCATTCATCCATCAGTGATGCCGATTAGAATCTAAATCGAACGATAGAACCTGAAATGTAAAGTTCCCTCATTTTTCGTTTCAATACTTCGTAGTTCACAGCTTATGGAATTGAAATTTTCATTTCAAAAGATGAAAAAGAACGTATTAAAAAAAAAAAAAAAAAAGAAAGAAAGAGAAAATACTCATCCATTAGTGGGAAATTTCATTTAAGTCAGCAGAAACATCGGTTGCAACTTTAATATAATACTCATTTGATAATTTCATTAATGTGCTGCCTTTTAATAAGAACGCATTATTATAATTATGAGTAGTTATTGAGTATTGATGGAGAATATAAAATGCAAATACTTTCGGTCGACTCGAAATAGTCTGAAAAACATATCGAGTTTAATAACTTTAATAATAGCTCTTTGGAAAGGTAATCTTTTAAAGAAATGATAAGAAATCTATATAAATAAAAATTTAAGTACTCGTTCATTTCCACACGAAATTTCAATTTCTTCACCGATTGATTTGAAAATTTTAAATAACAGTTGCATTCGGATAAGCGCGTGTTTCTATGTAATACTTTTTTTTTATTTGTCACAGGTATGACAGCTAAAAGGAACGGACTGAATTTATTGACCACGCTTACTTTCTGCAAAATGGTACGTTGTTACTTTCGACACAACGTTGCAAGTACGTCACCGATTGATTTGAAATTTTGAAATAACGTTGCATTCGAACAGGCATCTGTTTGAGAACTTAAGGAGATTTAAGATTTTGAACAACGAACATTTACATTTTTATTTATTTAGACTAGCTGGACGGACCACATTTCGCGTGGCCGGTCCAGCTAGTTTGGAATAATTATTCTTTTTCAAAATAACTTAGTAGAAGGGAAAATTGTAAAATAAATGATTGGTATGATTGTCTGGCTGGGGAGAGAAATCACCAAATAATTTATTTTCAGGTTCTATATCCATTTTCACTTAACTAGTAACTTATTTTTATGATAGTATTCATAATTAAATTCATAATATTATATGTTTAAGTTTTTATTTACAAAATTTCCTCACTTTTAAAAAGAGAAAGGTTTGTGATAATAAAATGATTAATAAGGACTGATGAACTTACATAAATAAATTGATAAATTTATGCAAATAAACTGTCCCGAAGTTTACATAAATATCTAATTAATTGAAATAAGGATTAAAATAATGTTTTCTGCTCAATTTTTAAAAATTTATGAATGGAAGAGAAAGGTGCAGAAAAATTAACTGATTTTAAGAAAAACTTAAAAAGTAGTAGTTGCAAAAATAGTGACTTATTTGAATTAAATATTTTATTTATTAAGAATGATAGTGCAAGTCTTGTTTTATCAGATAATTTAAATATAATCCAATGAATTTTTATTCGTTGTTGATTAAATAGCCAAATATTTATTATAAAAAAAGCGGATTTATAACCGATAATTTAATGGGCTTTTTCCGGTATTAAATATAATATTGGCAATCATTCAGTTCTTGGACCTTTTTCTCTTAATATACACGCATATAATCATGCCTTGAAAAGAGCGATTACAATTTGAAAGAAGTCTGAATAGTACGTTCTGAGCCTAAGCCTAGGCTTCATTAGTGTCCTCTTCATCATCCCTCATCATCAACAGCCTAGCTATTCACAGTCAGTGAACCTCATTAGTCAAACCACAGTCCGCTAAATTCTTCGCCGCTCAACTTTTTGGGATATTCCGGGAAAGACGTTGGACAAAGTTCTCTATCGAAGTTAAGTTGGATGTGACAGATGAAGAGGACAGCTTGACACGAACTTCTGCTCAGAATGAGTATTTCTCTTCCTTTCCTCTGTTAAATTAACATACATCATTGATGCATAAAATTTACATCTCGAGAATTGAAAAGAGGGAGAGATAGAGAGGGAAAGGAAAAGAGAGATAAAGAGAGAAGAAGAAAGCAACCTGCCAAGTTTAGTCTTCCAGAACAGAAATGCGCGCATCTTTCACAGAAATATTTCACGTTATTTTCTTTTATTTTTGGTAGTTAGTTTCAATTTTTGCAAACTTTTAGAAATCGGATTTTCAATTCAATTCTCATATGTGATTGTCTATCTTGAGTACTAGAATTTGTTACCGGAATAAACCGGAAAGAGCGCGATGATTTACCAAGCAAAGTCAGTCACGTCTTGATAAGTGCAGGGAAGCATATTATTGATAAATGATAATTTCATAATGGAACATTCCCAAAAAATGCAACATTTTGTATGAAATGCTTGTTTCATGGAACTCAAACTATTTTCAGATTCCGACGAATATAATTATCTAATAATTGATTGCATCTGAAATGAAGTGATATTATCGACTAATTTGCTTATTTGAAAATAGTTAATGATATATGCCAACTATTCTAATTGTCCGAATTAGATCGACTTTATTCATTGCCTAATTTATGAATGAATATATGAAGTGATTTGATTGATAGATTTCATCAAAGCATGATGATTTTGTATTTTTGTATGAAATTGATAAGAAAAGTACAGTTGCAAATCTTCCAAAGCTGTTGTTTTATTTATTCAAACATAAGAATTTTTATTGTCAGGAAAATGTTTATGATTTTAGTTTTGAAAAGCATTGAAAAAGGCGTTGAAGGCAGGAAAAAAATGAGTGGAAAAAATAAGGAAATGAAAAATATATATTTGAATTTGTATAAGCTTTAAATAAATAAATACGTTTTCTTATCGGTTCCAATATCAATAAGGAAATTTTAATGCCTTTCTTTATTTTCATTTTCAAAATTTACCTTAGCAAAGATAATTATCAACACTTTTTCATCAAATGTCTTAGTTGCCATTTATCACTTCATGCGCAATTTTATGAATCTTTTCAAAATGGTTTTGATCTTTTCAAATCTTTGTTTTTTTTTCTTTTTATTTCTTTGAATTATAAGGAGATCGGCTGAAAAACAATAATGAAAACGTGATATCGTCACTCATTTCTTTTTTAATTTTATTTAGTTGAGCACATTCTTTTACAGATTCCTTAAATGCTTTTGCAAATAGAAATCATTTGTTCTTTAGCTATCTGCTATAATTTGTTAAAGATTTAAAGTTTATGATAAATTTATAAAAGTTTAAAGATTTATGATAAAACATTATCAGCCATAGACTAACTGCAAATGGATTGAAGAAAATTTTTAACTATGAGCATTATTATATTAAAATATGCGAGAATTAACATCATCTCGAGAAACAATTATCGAATTATCGACTCGTTTTTTTTTTTTTTTGTATATATAACGAAGAATCAAAATTGATGTAAGATTTTTTTATCGGCTGATATTCTAAAACTATCACTATTTCATTGAAAATATCATCAATTTAACCAGGAGATGATAAGAAAGGAAGAAAAAATCGGATGAGAATTTTTCGTATTATCAAATCTAACCCTAAATTTTGCTTATTCCTAGATTATGATTATTAGGCCCAGATGGCAGCTATTATATTTCTTACTAGTGGGATAAGAGGAAAGTGGAGGTCAACCTTCTAAAAAGGTCACATAGAAATTTTTTTAGTCCATATATTCTTGAGCTATTAGCAATCGTTTTAAAAGAAGTAAAAAATAGAAAAAGGAACAAATTTTTGCTTTCATATCATTTCATTTAATTCGAACAAACAGAAATTTCTTCCTTCCAGGACATTTTTTGCAGTGAATGATCTTATGAAGATTTCTAAGAACTCGCATAAATAATGATATAAAGTGATCGAATGATCTCTTCGACTTTTGTTTCAACCCTTAATTTGGCTGCTATTGGTCATGAAATTATATAGAACTTCGTGATTTCAAAGTTTCAATTTTCTCGATTTTACTTCGTTTAATTGTGGCTGCTTATCAGAAGAGCTAAAAGAACAAATGGATATGTGTGACACTTAACTCTAGAATATCTGATTCCAGAATTAATTTTTTTGATCACTTCAGAATCAAACATTTTTGCACGAATTTAATTATCGTTTTTTTGTTGATTAATTATCACTTACATACTAATATTTATCGATGTTTTTTTTTTCGACCATTTTTTTTTTCAAGACAATAATTGGATACTGTGTCATCCTTTTCATTCAGCTTCTTTCCTTATGCACTGGCATTATAATTATCACAAGAATTATGTTCAACTAATTGATGTTTAATCATTTGATTCAATGCTCATTTCATATTCTTCACATTTCAATTACTATCTCGAAGTACCATCACTTCTCATGGATTTAAAGTAGGATTTTCAGGGACTCCATTGAACAATTTTCAGGATTTTCGTTGAACTTTCTACTGATAAGATTAAGGCAAAACTTTGATGTCGAAAGCAAATTTGTTAAATGCATCGTATTGAACTATTTTGCAGAGATGTGTATGGATGATATTCAATAAAACTAGAAAATTTCGTGATTAAGCATATTTTTCACTTCCCGTCTTTCCGCGGAATCGATTTCTCGTCTTTTCACAGAAGGAAATCAGCGGTTATTTATTTGTATATTTTTATTACGAGATCACAAAGGTTTTCTCAATAATCTGTCGTAGCATTCAATGAGACAAATCATCTGAAAGATTACCTTGGAGATTCTTTCTGAATAGTTTTTCAAGAGAGATTCTATGGACGGACTTAAAAGCCTAGCCAATCCATTTGCAGACACAATTTTGATCATGTAATCAATCGTTGCAAATAGATAAAAAAGTTTATATCATCCATAATATATTTCTATGGTGTGCTAAGTATAATGAAATTGTCCAAGTCAATCCTAAAACCACATTAGGCCATTGGACAAAGAACCATTTATGGCCAATCATTATGAAACCGCCGTATAAATTTCCTTGTCCATTTTCAATCTCAACATTGACAAATTATCATCCTCCTCTGTGCATTTTCATAAAATCCTATCTCTTCATCTATTAACTTCATTTATTATTTTTGGCTTTTATTATTCAAAGTATATTTATGTGTCGATGTTCCCTTCCATTTATATTATTTGCAAATTACTGTTACCAACAAACTGTTTTAAGTTGGGTCATCTATAACAATGTTTCAATTTCTTCAAAAATTTTTGCAAATTAATTTCAATTATAATATCATTAATTAATATTTCATCTGTAAGTATTGTAATTACAACATCATAGTTGGTGTAAGAATACAAGTATTATACAGTATCCCAGATGAAATATTAAACATATTTTTCATGAGATTAGCATAAAATCCAAAATTTCGAGATAATTCAGCAAAATCGTCTAGAAATTTCCTAAAAATATAATTCATATTATCGTTGCCATATGTTTACATTATAATTTATTTTTCCAATTCACATTTGTCTCTGAATTACACTAGGCGTTGAAATTAATTTACTTTAAAATTTATATAATTTTATTTTTATTTTTTATTTTTTAAAATTTTCTATTCTTTTCTTAATATTTTAGATCAAAATCCTTTGTTCATTCATTTTGCTTTATAGTTTGGAATGTTTTTGCTAACAAATATTTAAATTTTGATGAGATTTTGTGTATTATATTAAGCAATTTTACAGATATGCTGAAATCATGGTAAGTCACGCGAAAAGTAAGAAAAAGACATTCAAATCTTCGAAATATAATTGGCAATGTTCAGCTAATGCTAAACTTTATGAATTTTTTATAATAACCTTTTGTAATGAACAAGCGAATTTAAGGATAGCAATAGCAATATTTGTTCAAGCAAAAATTATTTTTTTTTTCTTTCTTTTCTTAAAATATTTTTTAATTTAATTTTAATTCATATTTGAAGTTGCAATGATGCGATCACTCTTTCAATGGGGATATTTTTATCTTTATGGTTAGATTTCAATCAAATTCGTAGTTTCTTCTCGCAAAACATCTGACTATCGCAATGAATTCACACCTGTAATAAGCATAGTAAATACTCTTATCTTGAAGGATGATTTCAGTGATGTTTATTTTCCCTAACACAATGCTAATCGACTCAATGCTTTTAACATCTAGAAAGAATGTAAAGAATAAGAACCAAATTTTCATCCTTTAATTTGGCAAAATCTCACTCAACCAGTAAAATTTTAACAATAAAAATCAGAAATTGAGTAGTTTTGAAAAATTGAATTTTTTAATTGACTGAAAGTTATTAATAATTAAAAAGGACGTGAAACTAAAAATAAATTTAGGTAATTCAAGAGTGAAAGTAAATTCAACAACATTTAGTTTAAGCAGAGGATGATTGAACGATATGAAGTTTGTGCTGGACATAAATATCTCCAAAACGATAATAAATTAGCAACTTTGATTAATAAAAATTTTCTTAATTTCTTCATTTATATTGCTATTTATGTGATGAATAATATTATCATAGCATCATAATTTTTCTATTTCAAAATAGTTGGACTATTTGTTGGCAATTGTAAAGATCGATATGGATATAAATGATAATATGTCAGAAAAGATTCATATTTTATCAAAATGCTATAAATCATTCATTATCTTGCTTAATTTTCAAAAGCATTTATTATTTATTTATCCATTTGAGAGCATCAATAACATATCACAAAAGTAGTATCTTCAGCAATTTTCAATATGTCTGATCCGATATTCTTCCCAGAAGATAGGCTTCTTTGTCATCTAGGCCATCTAGGCCAAGCGTTTAAGTTTAGACAGGCCTAACCAAGGATTCAATCCAAACAGAGTCACAATTCAAGCAGATGTGTTTATAAGATGAAATCCCAGCGGACTTTTTGTTTCATCGATGCAGCGAAACATTCTAAATCACAATTTTGAAGATACAGACAGATAAATCTACGTAACTTTGAAATTTGTTGGTTTTATCTGTTCATCAGCAGAAAGTATAATTTTAAAATTTATTTTGATCCATTTTTGCTTCCCGAATATTTCTCCCAATATTCCCTAGCGCATTAATTATATCTGATTTTAATGAAGCTGTTACTTTCTGCGATACATCAGTATTTACGGCTTCCTACGTTAAATACGCTGTGCATTCTTATTCCTCAGACTCCTTCGAATATGATCAGAAATGATAAGCGAACGATGTTAAATCGGTGTGTAATAATTTTAAAATTTCAATTTTCTCTATCATTAAATTTTTTTAAACAAAAACTGAGATGATAAGAATGATAAATGATAGCTGGAAAATGTCTTAAATGAAACAGAGAATTGTTGGTCATCTTTAGTTTCGATTCTATTTCTAAAAGAAGCCTTTTTGGTATGTTTAACTGTATCGTCATGCATTATTATTAGATCAAACTAATTTGTCATACTTTTAAGCTATTTACCAGGCTATTATATATTTCCAATTAAGTAAGTAATTGAATATCAAAAAATATTGGAAAATATCTATCAGAAAAATTTACCAGGAAGCTAAGGCCAATATTATGTTATATTTTTCGGACGTTTCTTTTTCCCATTAGTCGGTTTTTTTTTTTGTTTTTTTATTTATCAAAATTTTATATAATTTTGGGAATTCGAAACTTCCAAGTATGTTCTTGGATTATTAAATGTGAATGTAGTTTAAATGCACATTCACCACATGTTTCCCCAGAATTTATAATATTTGTAAAAAAGTTTTGAGATGAGATGATTCTGTCTTCTACATTTCGATTTCATTTGAAGATAACTGAAACTTTTTTAAATACAAGAAAAATACATTCCCTTAAATTCGTCCGCCTCTTATCCAATAAAATTATCATTTCTAATTTTATTGCATGTTGACTTCATATATGTTTCTAAAACACTTTTTTTAAATGGCAAAGCGTTTTATGAAAATTTGCGAAGAAGCATAATGCTATCACCGATATCGATCAATAAGCATAAAGCATGAAAAACTTGCAGAAATGCTAATATTTGTAGAACAGATTAGGAAGAATTTGGTATATTTGTGCCCGATATTTTCTTGATTCGCAAGTAGATCTATTTCTGATAATTTTGGGATAAGTAAAAAATTCAACAAATTCTTTCCATATCTCTCTAATCATCATTCCTCCTAGATATGCAAAAGTCAAGCTAATTTCAGTCCGCTGCATCAGATCTAATTGATTTAATTAAGCAAAAATTTATGCAGTGCGATAGAAAATACATGAAATTTGCCATAATATTATTTATTATCTTAACTTCCAAAAATCTTGTTTTTAAAAATAATGAAAGTTTCAAATTTGAGAAAATTTTTTGATTTGAGAATTTGAGAAACTCATCTTTTCATTTCCTTTATTATAACAATAAGTGGAATGTAAATATCCATTTGAAAATGGCAGAATGAAATATAACAGATGTCATATTAGATGTTTTCTGAGCACACAATCTTTTTTGGAAATGTTAATGTTTATGATGGAAACGATAAATTTGGGTAAAATTTCAAAATTCAAGTGATCGCTAATATCATCTCTCAAAGTAATTTACGATTAGTTTACTTATTTTTCGTTGCATTTATCAACTAAATGGTTAAGTAATGATTAACAGAGTATTCTATGCTATTCGATATATCCGCCTGGACGATAATTTAGACAAAAGAATATTGCAAAATCAAACCAAAATGGACCAAAAAACTAAAAAAAAGTTTCGCACACCAACATTCTGCTATATTTTATTCATAATTTCTCCTTTGAGCTTAATAAATAATAATTTTTCAGCTAAATGCTAATAATCAAAGTTGATATTGTCAAGTTTATCCGTAATGAGGCATTTTTATGTTGTTTATTCACCACTGCAAAAGCCTGAAGTCTTTAATTTTCCATTCTCTAAATGGTAATTGAAAGCATTAAAGTGAAGTTAAGTTGAAGTGGTCAGTTGGCTAAATAGAAGTCCATCGGGGAATGCTTCCAGAAATGATAATATCCAAATGAAAGGGTCATTTTTCAAAATAATGTCACATAACAACATTGAAAGCAGATCTATGTGTCCTCCATTGAATTTACTCTGTAAATTCGAATATGTCATTTTCTTTATGACGACTATTTTCAGGAAGTCAGAAAATTTTGACATGAATGGATAGAAATTGCTTTTATTGAGATATGTTATTTGCAAACGAGACTGCTTAATTACAATTGTCTGATTAACTGCAATCAGCGAATTAATTAGCACAAAAATTGAATTCTAGCTTCATTGTTACATTAGCAATATTTTTTGTCCTTTCGTTGGATTAACACCATACTTTCTCTTTTCAAACAGTGATATAATTTTTCATATTTCGCATGAAACTTGTCAATAGTTGAAAAAAAAAAAATTCTTATTGCGAGACTTTTCAGTTTGCTAATTCTATAACTTTCATTCTGTTTGCTTGTTTTTTCTAGTTGAGCGATTGACTTGCATGAGGTTTTGAAAATTATCTAATCGAGGATCACAGTTGTTTACTCTTTTCTATAAATTCGAATTCCCTATTTCTTTCAACTTTTTTATTGCTGTTTTCGGAAAGTCAAAAAAATTTCTACACAGGCACATACGATGATGATGTATTTCAGGCTCAGATAATTGAATCGTTTTATTTTTCTTTAGTTCATTAAAGAAAAAGCTATTTATAAAATGGCTTCCGAATTGCGATAGTTGGATAATAGTACTTTGAGCATAAATGTGGAATATTTTGTTATAGAAGAGGTCATAACTTGAATATCCTTTTAAATTTAAGACAATATTAAATCAATTTTATGGCAACAAAGTTGGTCAGAAATGCATACTTGCAATGACCTCAGATAGAAATTTTTCTACTTTGTCGTTATTTCATTTAAAGACATAAATTTATTTTTATGCATATCACTATTTTGATTGAATGTTTTCTTCTTTTTTCATTTTTATGAAAAGGCATTTTGATCAGTTTATCCACTCAACATTTTCTGAACTTACAACTGATATAATCAGATGAAATTTGTCCAGTATATATGCTTCCATTGAACAGGAAAAATGTTTGCAAATGGTAAATTGCTGTTGTTTCAGAAGCAAAGATTATTTAATAATGATGGTTTGGTGTATTCTTTCATTCATCATTTCTTATATCTATTGTCTTCTTCCATTTATTTTCATCAGAATTGAAAATGAAAGAATGATCATTTTACTTTCTTCTTCTTTTACAATTAATTCGTCGACATTATCCAAAATATATTCTGACTTTATTTATACTTCAAACTTATCTAACTTTATTCCTTAATTATCCCTTTCACGTTTCATTGGAGATAAAATTACTACTTCATTTGAATGTTATATTTTGAAGATTTTGGACAAAAATATATATGCTTAATTGTTCGGTAGAGGTTAAAAAAATCTTAAATTGATAACTAAAATATATAATACTGTAACTAGTTAAAACAAATAATGACTGGAATTCTTGCTCATTTCTCCTATATCAAGCTCTTTCAATAGGTTGATAATTTCAATATTATAAAACTTCTCAAAGCCAAGATGCTAGTAATTATCTTGTGATATTATATAATAAAAGCGAATTTTACATTTCACTACATTGTAATTTCTATTTATAATAGTGTTTTCGTAGAAACAATATGAAATTCAATGAACGAACGAAAACAGAAATGAAATGACCGATATTTTTAAATCGGCAAGTGATTCTGTTATCACCAAAAGTTTTATGGTTGAAATGTAACTTTTTCAGTATCAGTCGACAACGAAATTGCCTTATCATTTCTTCATGTTATTGTTATATATTGCAAAACGATCGAATAGATGATAATGCATGACTAATGATCAAATCACTTCTCGGTTTGTTTCTAATTCAGAGTTGATTCAATACGATACTGCACTGAAAATGCTGATTTAATGCCCTTGAGAGAATTGTCAAATAATTCTAAGTCTATCTGATTAGTCAATTCAAATGTTTATTTTGTTCGTTAATCTCTCTGCTCATGCTCAAAAATAGAAGAAATTAGTTAGAGAATTAGCCGGTTTCATATTTGAAAAAGAAATGACTTTTCTCAGGAAATATGAACACTTCTCAATGTAGCAAGTTAAAACAAAATGAAAACTTCCATCGAAGAGTTCTATCTATAAGCGAATTCAGGATTTACTATGGAAGTCGATATAATCTATCCTTATCAATTACATTCGCCAACATTAAGGTGGTGCACTTATGTGATAAAAAAGTTTCGAATTCTCTAAATTTCTCGTTTGCGGACGCATGTTTTCATCTATGCTTCATGGAAGAAATATTCTGTTCGAAAAAGGCGGAAACATTGATATTTCGGAGTGAAAAGTCGGAGAAACTTCTGAGATTCAGTTTTTTGCGTAAAAGAAATAGCAAGAAACACTCATGGCCAAAGTCTAAACCTGACCATTTTGCTTTGGCCAGAAAATTCAGTTCATTATTTAACTGTTCTTCAAGCGTAGTGCAAATTTTAATTGCTCAAAACTATATCTCAGGGAAATTATCAGTGTTAAAGGAAGCTGAGCCAGGATCAAGTAATGTTTTAGATTCCGTTTTTGGAATAAATTTATTCATAGATTACTCAAATACTACCCCATATGCTGAAGATCTGTATTCGATTTCGGAATTCATTGGGTTATTTAGAAATTCTCAAGTGTTATCTAAAAGTTACAACTGTCCTTTTATACTTTTGAACAAACCTTATAAACGACAACAAAGACCAAAGAGACATCAAACGAGATTGTTTATGCCAAAATCTTCAATAATCAGAGCTGCATCGTTATCACCTAAGCTATCATCATCATCTGTTTTCTCATCTTTTTTGTCATCCTCCACAACAGTCGCTGTACCATCTATGGAATGCAATCAGAAAACCGTATCAGTTCATTGCACCAATAATTTAATCCTAAATTATCGCCGAAAACATCCTGAATTCAATGTTTTCGCTGATACTAACAATTTGAAATATTCGTTATTGCAATGCGGTTGTGAATATTTCAACTTATTGAAATTGTTGTTTTTACTAATTATATTGCTTATGAAAGGATCAAATGCTATACTGCTTTCTGGAGCACCTGGTTCATATGCGAGGTGAGTTATGCATTAAGTAGAGAAATATGAAATTCCAATACACGATTTCTTTGATTAAAGTTCTCGGTTCTCCTAAATTTCAAGCTGTAACCTCTTGGTAGGATTGAGAAACTACAAATATCCTAAATTACAGATATCCCAAATGGATGCATACATTTGAAAATCAACTATCACTAGATTTTCGAACGAAACAAAGTAACGCGATGTTGCTATATACCGATGATGGTGGAGTTCGAGGAAATTTTTATTCTCTTACAATTGCTAACAGGAAATTACAGTTGGATTTCAGGTATGATAAAATTTGAATAATTAATTGCAAAGAATATTTATTTCATTTCTAGTTATATTTGCCAGAAATTCGACTAATATTGAATGGAAAAATGGAGAATCAAAGTGATTAAAGTTAAGCAATGTTCTTCAATAGAAGCATCTTTCTGTGTTAATCTCATGATAACATTTATCAATCACTTTTCAATTTTTAATTAATTCATTAAATAAAGTCTGGGTCATGATTGGATCATAACGAGAATAACGTATAATCATTGCTCTATGATATTATTAGTGATATGATTTAAACAAGCATATTTCCATGTAATAAACAAATGATATGTTTATCAAAAGCTTTCATCTGTCAAGATCTTCTAAAGATTTACCTAATAATTTGATAAATATTTCAGAAAAAAAAAAACATGATTATTATTATATTTCACTTATCCTAAATTTTCTTAAATTGTGCCAGAAAAGCTTTCCTATTTGAATTTATCAGTATCAGGCATATTTATAGATATCCTTTACACACATTTTTCAAATTCTTTTACATCTTTCGTTCGTAGTCTTTGATATTTCTTATCTTTAATAAACTTTGCTAGTAATTTTCTTCAGCTGACTTTTTTCTTGCTTGTTATTTATAAATTGATTTTAGTTATTTGTTTTTTTTTTCTCTTCGGCTTCTATTTAGAATATTCGTATCCATATATTTTCTTTATAGAAAAAGAAAAAATTTATGAAGTTTAATTAATTTTACAGATTAGGCAATGAGTTAAATTACTTATCATCGGAAAGATCAGTTATCACGCTGCGATTAAATGACGTAGAAGTGAACGATTATCGATGGCATCGGTTGACTTTATTTCAGGTTATTTTCATATGATAGCAAGAAATTATTCGTTTCGATCATGAAAATTAAGCAATAAACTCGTGGCCTATACTGATATCTTAGATAATAAAGTTAATGCGATGTAATTTAGTAGTATAAAATATAGTCTAAGTAAGAATTTCGAGAATTACGCCAAATTCGGGATGAGTGGTCTAATTTTTCTATTTCATAAATTTCATTGATTTCGAATTGATCCTTGAAGTTCATGATTGATAATAAATGTTTAGAAATTCCTCGAGTAGTCTAAAATTCAAAGCATAATTTACTGAAAAGATGCGAAAAATTCAGATGATTTGCTGAAACATCCTTTCAGAAGTATGTTATTGTAACTGTAAACTCGTTTTTATTACTCAAATGTTTCTGGAAAATAATCTGAAGCTATTTGAGAAGAAGGATAGTATCGTGAAAAAAATTATTTCCTCCTGATTAACAATTATCGACAATAATTATTCAAAGAATAATACCTTTGATGAAGAGTTGAGAATACTTTGGGATATTTTCTGGGAAATTGGTTGATGATGGACATATATTAAATGAGAATTGAAGTTGTTCAGCTCGCCGCGTTAGCCAAAATCAGTTCTAAGCCAAAATTCCTTTTTTCAACGAAAAGCAATCCTTTCGTAATGGACATTTCTTCATCACAATCCCATCATTGTACACAAGCTAGGAATAAGAAGGAAAGCATTTGCGTGTGAATTAATCTCCGGTATTTATTGTTGAGCATGAAGCATGATAATCGCAAATATCATTTCTGTTTATCTTGAGAATGAATCATGTAAGAAAAATATTTTTACTAATATCAAAAATGATTTATCATATTATAACTCTCGAATTTATTCAGGCCTGGGAGAATGTGAAATTACAGCTGGATGACACTGTTATTTTCAAAATTCTCAATCAACAGAGTTTTGTTTTCGGTAATTTGAAAACAAACTCTGACATGTTTATTGGTGGAGTTCCGAAGGTAATTTGTTGAATTTTATTTCATATATTTTAAAAATTTTAGGAAAAAACTTTTTTTTTTGCTTACTAAAAGAATTTATTTTCATTATAATAAAAGAGATAAAAATAAATCAAGTTGTATTAATTATTGATTTAATTCTAATCTGTGACAATTCAAGAAAGAAATAACCATTTTAAGGATACCTATTTGCTTGGAGCAATGAGTTCACCGTTGAAGCGACATACAATCCCGTTTGCCGGTGGAGTAAAGAATTTGCTATACAGGTTGCACCCACAAGGTTACTATTATTTAATTTATGAATTTATTTTTATTTATTTCTTACATATTTTGTTGATTTCTTAAATTTTCGATTTGTTTATTATTCAAAATTATTCAATAACTGTTTTATTTATTTGACGGCATATTTGCAATCTTTTGTTTGTTTCTCCATTGTTTACAATTGTATTTATTAATTTACTTATGCATTTACAAACTTTTATTTACCGTTCACTTAATTTCCTCATTTTTTCTTGTATCATTTCTCATTCTTATTTATGAAAATTTCAATTTATTTTCAAACTAAATAAAAGTCTCACATATTAGTTTTTAGGTGTCACATCACCACAACTTATCGAAAGTGTCGGCACGAGAGAATCGAACGATGATTACTGTAAGCCAACAACTCTCCTTGGTAAAGAGAATTATTACTGTCGAAATGGTGGTATTTGCTATAGCACAAATGAAGGACCGAATTGTGATTGTTCATTTACCGATTTTCAAGGACGCCGTTGTGAACACGGTATTTGAAATTTAAATCCGAAATTTTGTAACTCAGAGATACTTAACAATGACGAAGTCTACTGTACAATTCCAAGCATAATAAAGTCATTTTCCACAGCAAAGTTTATTAACTGTTGAAATTATACATGCTAATATAAATACGGAGGAAATAATTTCGATTGTTTGAGTATTTTTTTCTTCTGAACTATTTTTTTTTGTTGATCTGTTCATTGAATGATAGTTTTTGATTTCTTCCAGCTCGATCTGACTCTAACTTATCATTTAATGGCCAAGAATTGATTGGTTATGATGTTAGCAATAATTCGGCAGCAATTATACGTTTTCGATCGGAAAATATTACATTATCTTTTAAAACGACACATGGACGAGCTCTGTTATACATCGGTGGTGATCGCCTGGTATATCTCGAAATTTCTGAACGCTTTAAATTTTTAATAGTAGAAATGTCGAAATAATGCAAATTTAATAAATAATAACGTTACCTTCCAAGTTTTCGTTGAAAATGAGTATCTATAAGGAACTGTTCGCTTAAATCTCTTTATTAATTTATTTTTGATCGATTCAATTCTTTAATTTTTGTTTTATCGCAGAATTACATTCACATCTCTCTGGACGACGGTGCAGTTGTTGCAACATCAAAATTTGACGGTACTGAAAAGCGGTTAATACGAATTTTTAGCGATTATCCGTCAAGTCGATATGATGATGATCGATGGCATACAATTACTGTTTTTAGGACACTGACATTGGTTAGTTCAATTTTTAAATTTCAAACATTCATCAATTTCTCAAATGCATCAATTTCCATAAAATCTTCAAACCTTTTCCTGATGTGTTAGAGGTTGATTTCAAACTATTCAAATGATGATATTATCTTCCATAACAGGATAAAAAGAATGAGAACTTTTTCTCGGTAACCTATTTGAAACTTAGTTTAAAGAAAATTCCAACTTTTATGGAATCTACTGCAGAAGATTGATTGAGATAAATTCAATTCTTAGAATAGTTTCATTTCATGACAGCCATCATTCGCTGAACAATTATTTCAATTTCGAACAGCTCTAATTATTGTTGAAATCTAAGACCAAATCTTAAAAAGTTACATAAGTGAAAAAGAGGAAATTTCAATCTTAATTTAAGAAAATAGAGCAAAAGTCTCTAGTTGATTTCATTTCTTCGATGAATCCTTACTTATTGTTAAAGCATTTATTTTCACTTCAATGAAGTTATGAATTTAAAATACAATTAGTAGAAGAGAAAATTTGACAGTGATAACTTAACAACTTCAGAGAACAACATCTATCGCTTCAATACATGTAAGTGATCAGTTGAGGTGTGCTAAAAATCAATTCTTTTTCGTTTTTGCTAATCATTTTACTGAAAATTTTTTGAAATATTAGCATGGCTTCATTACCAATCTTTCTGTTTTAATAATATTTTCTTCATTTTTTTCGGGATTATTTCTTCTCGCTCTTCTTTTATCCTTCTCTAATTTTTAATAAAACTTCCAAATAGGAAGTGCATTATAAATGCAGAAACTTAAATTTTGGCCAAAAAAAATTTTTTTATTTCAACGAAATTTAAGTTTCTATATTCATGAAACTTTGTTTAACAAGCTTTTTCAATTATAAATTTATCTGATGTGTCTGTGCTTTTTTTCTTGAGTTTTTTAACTTATTTCTGCAAATGCGCATATTTTTTACATTTTATTTTTTGATTTGCATCCCTCTGTTATCATTAATATCGAATTACCTTGCATTTTATGGAATACGATAGAAACTGAAACCTTACAGCAAATATCCAGTCTAATACTTGCTCGTTTAGTTATCAGAAGTTGGCCCGTTTAGTTTTCAGAAAAATTGATTTACGATGGGCTTATCTCCTGCTATTTCAAAAACTAATAATAAATGCAAAATCAAAAAATCATGAATTAATTGATTATTGCATGAGCTGCTAGTACCTTTCAATATCATGCCCCTTCACTGTCATCTTTAAAGGACAGTTATAATTTCGGCTATTACTAAAATTTGATTTGATACATCAATTAAACTTCAAAAGTAATTAAAATTTCAGAAAATTTTAGTTACTTTCGTTTGAACACGCTTGAACACGTCTGAATCATAGCGTTTGAATAATTAGAAAAGTCACCATAAAGGTTGGAATCAATGTCACTAAGCTAAAATGTATTTCAAACAAAGCATACATTTAGCTTTCTCTATCGTTCTACTTCTTTTTCAATCTCAAAATTTCGCATAGCTTCCACTTTTTAATTTCGAAATTAGCTTCACAATATCGTTTTTTGCAGATATTTTAATATTTTTTTCCTGCAAGATTGTTAAATTTCATAAAATCTAATTTGCGCAATGAAATTCATTTACTAATTTGATGTGTGCGAAAAATTATTTGCTTGTGTTTTTGACGAATGTTGCAAAATTTTTTTACCCTATCATTCTGTTCAAAAAGCGAAAAAAAAGTTGGAATTTTGTCGTAACTTATTGTTTCTATGCGACAAAAAGTTTTTCATATTTTGAATTGTTGAAATTTAAATTTTTTGATTACCATAATTCTGAAAATTGAAATATAGAAACGAATTTTCATTATCCCTTCAATACGACAAAATTCTCTGTTTTTTTTGGCTCATAAACAATTTCATTAGATTTCTTTTAGATGACTTTAAGCGTAGATAATCTGCAAGATGAAATTCGCCAATATGCGCCAGAAATTGATTGGCTTGTTAATTCGTTTGCTTATTTGGGCGGTATACCGAAGGATAAGAATATTCCTGAAATTGAAGCGGAAAATTTTCGCGGTTGCTTAAAAAAGGTATTTTTCTCGAGTATTTTTTTCAACTTATTGTATAAATTAATGCAAATCAATAGAATTTTTCCTTTTTTGTTTTCTTTTTTTTTTTAAAAAAATTAATGATAATTATGCGACATTTTCAGATTAAGTATGAAGCCGATGCTCATTTGATAAATTTTATAACATTAGCCGATCAAGGATACGGGCAATCGATCATACGATCAGCGGGAGATTTAACATTTTCCTGCAGTAAACCAGTAACATATGCAGATGTATTTTCATTCAACAGTGGACAGCATTACATTAAATTACCCAAGTGGAATTCAGTGGCTAGCGGAAGTCTGAGTAATTTGTAATTTAACTTGAACTCCTTTTATGTCAATTTAAATAAGTGATGAGATGATGAAACTTTATTTAGAATTTTGTGAGAGAATCGATCGTTTTTCCTTTTTTTTATTTTGTTCCTCAAGTTGGATTTTTTTTTTGTTTAATAAGATTAGAAATTATGATAGATTTTATTTTGATTTAAAATTAAGTAAAAAAAAAAAAATCACTGTGAATTGTTTTGGATACTTTTACCGCATTATTTATGTTGCAATGATTTTCATGATAAGATTACTTTTTATGAAAATTTCAGATAATTTAAGAGATTTCAGGCTTTCAGCTACGAACACAGGAACTTGATGGCCTCATTCTTTATCATGGATCACTGCCAACCGCGAAAACAGGACACGATTATTTGGCTTTTGAGTTGATTGATGGTCATCTGTTCATGATCATTAATCTGGGATCAGGATATGTCAGATTACAGGTTATAAGATTTTCTGAAATCAACTTATATTTATCTGTCTTTCGGCACTTTAAACCGTTTTTCAAGTTACGTGGTTTGAATTAAATTATGGCTTAAAGTTAGCAAGTGATTAATTTAATCAAAAAAAAACAAAATTGAAATTTCAAGATATATCATCGATTACCATTAAGGTTACTAAGGTAACAGATTATTTTTATAGACAACCGCAGAAAAAATAACGGATGGGACAGTATGGCACAGCGTAATGCTTGAACGGATGGGACGAACGGGTACGGTGGTCGTTGATAACATTAAAACCGATTTTTCAACCCCCGGCGTGTCTGCCAATTTAATCATCGGTATTGCATATTCCAATCAATTCACTTCCCTTTTACTTGAATTCATTTCCTAACAAGTTAATCAAACAATGTTCAGATCTTCCCATTTTCTGCTCTGATAATTTCATGATTTAAGCGCATCATTGTTGAACGACAGCTCTCAATATATGAATTTTCATGGATGATTGATAATCATTTTCAATTTTATTTTAGCAAATAGAATTTTTATGATGGATTTATGTTGTACATTAGTAAATCTAATCATATACCGTAACAACCAAAAGATATTTTAGAATTCTTGAAATATATGCAATAAGTTTTAATCAAAATAGCTTTGACACAGAATAAAAGTTTAAAAACATAATTTAGGGAAGAGGATAAATTTAGTGGATAAATTTATTTAACTGAATAAAAAGATCTACAAAATTAAAGTTTCATTTAAATTTAAAATTAGAAATTGTGAATTGAAATTTTTTGGGAGATAAATGATATAAATAATAATTTTACATCCTGGATTTCTGGTTATGAATTATTAATTTGTTTGCAGAAATGAAATTATCAAAAACATGAAGTTCAATCGAGTTTTCCAATCTTTATATGATTTTAATCTAATTTTTGAATGTAGCAAAGAACTTTGTTCGCGTTCATTATCAGTGATTGCTCATTATTAGTGATTGCTTACTGTAGAGGAACCGATTTATTTGGGAGCTGTGCCATGGCCAAGGAACGAATCAGATGTTGTTGACTTTCACGTACCTTACCCTATTTGGACAGCAAATCTACGGAAAGGTTATATTGGTTGCTTAAAAGGTGTGCGTATCAACGGTATCAGTCCAAACATTGCGAGCTTTTTTCAAGAGCAACAGTCGGACATTCAAGAAGGTTAATTAATGCTATAATTAATTGCTGATCACTTATAGACCTCAATTTTCTCATCTATTGCTTCATTCCACGTCCTTACGTCCTTGCTTCATAATTTGTACTATGAAATTGACACTGAAGTTCAAAATCATTCACTCTTTTATATCAGTTTCCTTGCTTGTTATTTAAAAAAAAAAAAAAATTTTTAAAGAAATATCTGTTCATTTTGCTTTCCCATCCTAGATAGATAATATTTGCTGTCTCATTAACTCAACATATTGTCATTTTACTTGCATATCGACATATAAATGGATGAAAGTTCATATAAGTACAAGTTCAAATTTATTGAAAATACAGCGGTAAAAATATGAATGTCATAAGGCTATTCATCATTCCGTTTATTCAGTGTAAGAATTTCAGTCGTCTTTTTTTTTTTCCCAATTTTATTAAAATTTTTCAGCAAGAAGTATTCAGTGCTTTCATTCAACGTATAGACTGAAATGCTACTGTATCAGACCAATGTAAAGAATTTTTTTTTTTTTTTTCTGAATTATTGTTGATTTACTTCTATTTATATGATTTCGAAGAAAGGATCCTCGTATTTGTTTGTAATTTGTTAAACTGGAGATTTTCTTGATATTGTAACTCGGCTAGGTCAGTAATAGACTTTATGGGTTTATACGATATTATAGACAATATTTCGCTTCCTCAATGGTAAGAGTTAAATGAATAATACACGACAAATAACAAAAGGATACCAACAGTCGTTTGAATGCTTACTACAAGTCGTATTCATTCTTTGTAACTGTCATTCTCTCCGCTCCACCACTGTTGAAGGTCCTGTTGAACTGTTGCTCGTACCGTTGAATTGTCCACGAAATGCTACTGAATCGGTGAATTGTATCGAACTGAACTGTCTCCAGCTCCGAAGTTCTGACCTTTTAATTCTTTGAGGACTCTTACTCTTTATCTGATCTCCAACGTATTATGATTATTGACTTTGCTTTGTTTATCTGTGAATCGAAGCGTTTTGGCGGTAAACATGTTCATTCGGCTTATTCATCCCTTTTGCAACTATGTCGCACTGTTTGAACTTTAATATTCCTCGTACATCATGATTTTCCCTTTGTTTACAGTAACTGTCGTTGCGTTGACCTTTTGACACTATCTAATAAAACTAATTACATCTGTCGGTTTTTGCCGACGTTACTTGAAATTTCGGAACCAGCAACATATTCTGAGACGGATTTTGGATTTCGATTGATAGGAAATAATTCATTGTTATTGCATAAAATGTAAAGAAATAAGAAAACATAAATATTAGTAATGATGAATGAATGATTAAGTTTAAAAACTCCAATAACACAATGGACGATTCAAGTTTCTAAGCGTTGCGTTCAATATCGAACTATAGAAAAGAATAAAAATTCAAACAAGTAAGAGAGATATAAATTATGAATAAAATTATGAGTTGTATTTATTTAAAATGAAAGTTTCCACCTATCTTTCGACTAAGATATTCTTGTAGTTCATTACAATTTGCTTAATTGATTTTAAATGGAAGAGAAATTGTTTATATGTTAATTTTTAACAGCTTAATATATTGAATAACGGATTATATTTGTATGTTTTCTTGCAAGTAGAAAATTTCAATTCAAGCTTTAACACAGTTAGATTTCTTTAAATCTGCATTTATAAAGTTTAATGAAATTGCAGTTTACCCGATCAATATGTATGAAAGCAAATTTGTGCAGTTGTTTGTTATCGATGACAAATAACCATGTGCACCATAATATATAACCAAAAATACCAACAATTAGGGTTGCAAATTGAAGAAAATATCCATTACAGGGATTAGTCACGGATGCGCAACCAATATGAATAAGGATTTTTGCTCCTCATCCCCGTGCAAAAATTTTGGACGATGTGAGAACGGTTTTAACAGCTTCCGATGTGATTGTTCAGTATCAGCTATGGAAGGGCGATTTTGTGACAAAGGTACTATCAGAGGTTTCTTATCATTCCTAAAATTTCCATCTTTTATCAAAAATTTCATTTTCAGATTCATTTCTCAAATTTGTTCGTAGCTTGTTTGGTGATTGTAAATGGATTTGTGATTTCGAATTTAATACTATCAATTTTTCATCATTATTATGAATAGTTTGATATTTATAATAGATATATATTATCGCCATCATTCAATTCTTTTTGATGAGAGCTGGATTATGATGAACTTTAAAATGAGCAAATATGTAGCATAAATGATGAGATTATAAAAGAATAGATTAAAAGATGCAAATTTTACAGAGCCTGAGTTTGTGGATTTTTCAATGGATGATGCACCATCACTCTTACTTCCAAAATCTATTGAGAGCGAAGCGGAAACAATTGAATGCAAATTTCGATGCAGCGATGAAAGAAGTGTTCTGTTGGATACGAAATCAATCAACTCACCAGATCATCGCATTTTACTCTTACTGATCAAGGGAGAACTCGAACTACATCTTAACTTTGAAGATTCACATCATGTACTTTGTTACTAGCTTGAATACAATATAATTTATAATGATATTTTGGTCTTTCGTTATGATTGACTAATGATGATTATTTTTAAATATATTTTATTGCATAGATTATTTCTGAATAGTAAATTTTTTCTTTTTCTTTTTTTTTTTTTTGAATAATAGAGAATAATGAAATTTTATTTTATTTTTCAATAGATTGCTCATCACCAGATGATATATAGAACTTTAAAGATTGTGGTTTTTTTTTTTCGACAGCCTAAAGCTTTTTTCGAATCAAGGCTCTTCAGTAAAATATCCACTATTCTCGTCCTCCTTTCTTTAGGCTCATATTTTTTCAAGTTATTATTTCATTTCATCACTTTATTTTTAGGCAAGAAAGTATTTCATTCTAATATGCAAGATGAAAGGTTAAATAAGAGAAATACTGGAAATGAAAAATCTTATGCTATAAATAGTATTTCTTGAAGCACTATAGTCATTTCAGTGATATTATAGGTTAACTTTGATCAATTGATTAATTTGAACAGTATCCAGATATTATAAAAATATGTTCAAAAAATATTGCAGATATTTAATTGGGGTAGTAATTTAAACGATGATCGAATCCATACGATGCGTATTAAGAGACGTGGCGAGAAATTATTGCTATTTTTGGATGGAAAATGGGAGCATAATTGTGAGTTTATCGTCACAAATGTTCATATTTCTCAAAATACTTCTGAAATATAATATTTGAAAAATAAGATTTTAAATTTTGTATGTTTTTTTGGACTTCTTAATTTTTTTCTTATACTTTCTTTACATTCTGAGGATTAAACTTCACATATGTTATGATTTCTTACTCCACATACATAAACGATAAGCTTCTGTTTATCTTTCACGCTTTTTAGACTTCAGTCAGTGAATAAATGCATTTTACTTAATTGTTCGCTTTTATGGGAAATTAGAGAATGACCTGAATATTGTGCAAATATCATTCAGCAAAATAATTTCATCAGTATTAAGTTCTTTCAGATTTTTTACCTTCTTCTAAAATAGTATTGGATATTGATGAAATAGCTGCCGGACATTCACTTCACGTAACTTCATCATTGCATTTTACTGCTCGTGCGAACAGTACATTGGGTGAGAGATTTCGAGGACAAATGATAAAGATGCTTTTCAATGATTATGATGTTCTGAAGAATGTAAAACGGAGAAGTTCCGTGGAAAATCCATTAGTGAAAACGATTGAAATACGCGAAAGATACAAAATAAGGAGCAGGTATTCAATAAATATGCTTTAACTGGTAATTATAAGTCACATCCTTTCTCATATCAAATCATATCAGAAATAACACCTTTCTTCCTGCTTATTTAAAACTTCAATGAATGTTTTCTACTACACATTCAGTTATCATAGTGCAGTTTCGAAGAGATAATTCTAGATGAGATGTCCATACATTAACTTTCTTGATAGGCCGCACAATAAGAGCATGCTAATATAATAAGAAGATAATAACATGCTAAATATATTTTAAAAAAATTACTCTTTAAATTCAGAAAAGCAAAATATTCATCGGTAACTTTCAAAAAACCTAATGCTTATGCAATGATCAACGATGAACGTTTAGCGAACATTGGAACTAATTATCGAATTTCATTTAAATTCCGGACATTATCATCATCATCAGTATTACTTGCTTTCGTAACTAATTCCACTCACAGTCGCGATTCTGCATCACTGGAATTATTTCACGGTCGAATAAGGTAAATCTCTCAAATCATAAAGACCTATTCGTCTTCCCTGAGCGTCTGAAGCGAACTGTCCGAGAATCACATTCTTCTATCACATATCATTGAAGAATAAAAGACAGATTATATTTAAAAGAAAAAAAAAGAAAACACCTCTGATATGTTAAAATGTCACAATTTAATTTAATCCAAAAAGATAAGATATTACTTTGAATGTTACACGTTTGATTTGATGTAGCGACATAAAATTGGAGTTGTGACTGAACCTTTAAAGTTAATAATGCTTACTGATACTATTGACAATTATCACTCCATCCACTGAGTAACCATTCATGAAAACATTGAAAGATGATTGTTTTCTAAATTTCTAATCAAGTTTCAGATATACTTATGGCTTCAGCTCTCGAATAGAAACTGTGTTGTCATCAGCTTTGCCGGATGAACAAGTCTTAAATGATTTTAAATGGCATAGTGTCCTCGTTCATCAGGTTATTCTTAGTCGGACATCATTATCAATTATTATCATGGTTGTAATTTCTTCTTTCTGATAAAATACATCCATTAGCATATTTGTAATAAAGTAAATATCATCGCAATGTACTTTACAATGCAAATAATATATCATTTCGTCTTCCTACTTAGGAATACTTAGGAATATTATCGGTCAGTTTTTATTGAAGAATAATGCAATGTTAGCATTGCTATAATCTAATAAGTTACTGTTAAAATTATTGAAATCAGGAGTGCAAAGATTATTCATCTGACGGGATCTTAGACGGGATTCTCAAAGGAAATCAAAGATATCAATGATTGAACAGTTCGCGGGATTTTATTGCTAGGATTAGTTAAAATTGCATGATTTGATGATGCGATACTTTTTTTCGCAATAGTTTTGGTGCTTTCAAATAATAAATCCTTTATCTTGTATACATATCTTGATAATACTCAATCTTTATTACTATTTAGCACCTGATTCTGGGTTTTGAAAGAAAACTGTTAAACTAATTACGTACAAATGAATGCATTTCTTTCCTTACCAAATTTGAACTAAACTAATTTCATTATATAACTTTTTTGTTATCGCAATAATATAAGTGCGAATAGTTGATATAGGAGAATCTATATTCCCAAAAGCGATTATGCTTATATTTCTGTTCTAAATTTGACCAAGCAAAATGAATATAATATCTATGTCTTATTTAATGAGAAATCAATTTTATTTTAGATTTAATTCGAATTTTATGCTTCTCTTCATACTAATAATTTACAAACGTTACTATTAGTTATTCAAGCATAATATATTATAATTACTTTCATTACATCGCATAAAAATGAATAGATTCAAATTTTCAGAAATCATTGGGTGGTGAGCATTATCTTGTAGTGGACAACAGAAGTACAGTAATGGATAGTATTCAGGGACATGTTGTAAATTTAGATGCTCAACTATATATCGGACATGTACCAGTCGATATTTTTGGTTCTGCAAGGTATTATCGATTTTGCAATAAATCTTTTTTACTTTTTTTCTTTGCTATCTGTTATAATATGAAATTAAGTAGAATTAAATAAGCATTTTTTGTGTTGCTTCAGAAACTTTTCTTAATGTTTTCTAGAGATTTCCAAATCCTTATCCTTTATTTTAATATGACTATCCTGATAATATTGATGTAGCAGTTGAAATTTAGACTCAAGGACGTTCCTGGCTTTCACGGATGTATCTCTTCACTCAGAATTGGACGTGAATATCTGGACATCTTGAAAGATGCAATAAAAACTTCTGGTATTGTGAAAGGATGTCAAGGTTAGGTCTAGTAATACTTCAAAAAGTCATAACAGTACATCCTAAGTTATTTAAAAGAGTTTTTTGAGCTTAAAGAGGAATTCAAATTTCAAAAAAAAAAAAAAAAATCAGACACAATCAAAATTCCTATTTTACGAGAAAAAACGAAAAAGAAAAAAGTTGTGCTTAACTAATTCTAATTTCCCGATGCCTTAATTGCTAAGTTTTCAAATTGCAAGTATATACTTTGTTTGACTAAAAATCATATTTGAAATTTGAAATTTTGATATCACATATTAATTGAATTTATATATTGCATCGTTTCTGAATCGAATTTTCTGAAAATTACTTAAGAAAACAAAAAATTTTTGAATAAAATGTTAGCAGGTTCGTATGCTCGATGTTCATCTAAGCAATGCTTGAATCGTGGAAAATGCATTCAAAAAGAGAATTCCATCAAATGCGACTGCTCAATGACAACTTACAGTGGCGAAAGATGTGACGGCCGTTAGTTTTAAAGTTTTTTAAATTTTATATTGGAATTTAAATTTATCAAGATCTTTTGAAGTGATCGGATTTGTTAATATCTTGAAATTTAACGATTAAATTTTTTGTTTCAATTTGATGAACAGATTACAGCTGGTACGACATATATTTTTGACTCATCGTTATCAGCAATTTACTACGAATATCCACAATCGATCAGACCATCAACAAATCGAGATGAAATGGCAATTGGATTCCGTACTCGACAGGCTACTGCTGTACTGTTAAGTGTACAGTGTAATGTGGATGGCGATTTTTTCACTGTTTTTTTGGTGCCACTTTCTTATATGTTTTGTAAAACGAAATTTTAACTCATTGCTTCCGTAAATTCTAAGAGCGAAAATGTCCCAATTCTTCGGTGATCGCTGGCTTTCCTGAGAATTTAATAATTTTGATTGTCATAAATGCAAAATTTTTTCTGCGCATAAATTAAATTTTGCATATCTTTCAGATCAAAATGTGCTTTTTAAATCTATGCTTAATATTTATATAGCTCACATGAAATGCTCTTCATTGGCACTTCTTCATTGTCATCTACGCTACAAAAAAATCTCACTGTTTTTGTAATCATTTTCAGAGTTAAGAAATGACTATATTTACAGAAAAATGGCCATTTGCATGTTCGTTACAATCTCGGATCTCGAGATCATCATGTTCGTTTCTCTGATGCTTTATTAAATGATGACAAGCATCATGCAATTATCATATATCGACACGAAGCCAATTTGACTCTTTATATCGATAACCGCGAAGCAATTCATTACTCTCCTCCTGGTGATATATTATTTTCACGTATTTCAACAGAAGATTCTGCGAGAAAAAGCATCAAATTGCTTCTTTTTTTCTTTTTTTTTTTTCAGAACTGATACATATAAGGTTATTACTCGACAAAATAAACTGGTTACTAATTATACAGATATCATAGATTCAGCATGGATTAAAAAATATCAGGGAAAGAGAGCGATTCAGAATCTTATCATCTCCTTATCATTATGCAGCTGCAATGTTATTCATAGCAGAAGTACACCATTTCATCTGCTGGGAATTTCAGGTGGCGATATGGAACTTGTCACGTTAAACATGCAATGGAGAGTGACTATCGGTGCGTCATTCAATTTATTACATCATATGAAACGCCGGAAACGTGATCGAATCTATGATGGCTACAGTGGCTTCGTGTCAGGTGTCAACTTTAATGGCTTAATGATACTGGATATGCTTGCACAAGGTTGTTCACTTTAAAGATGCATATTTATACTTTACAGCGGAAAGTGCATGTTTATTCAATTATCTAACGAATCGAATCTCTTTTCTTTTGAAAAAGAGCAATAAACTTGATAGTCATTTCTTCGTGGAGATATTCTCGAATTGAAAAATTGGGAATTTGATGCCACATCTTAAAAAAAAGTTCACTTTGCATTTCTTGAAATCAAAAATAGTATTTAAGTTTTTTGGCTAAATAAGTTGTGTCATTTCATGAATTCTTATTCAAAAATTTGCTGTTTTTGTGATGTTGACATTAGTGGAGACAAAGATAGGACATTTCATTTTGCATTTCGGTATTTCGATCTGTTTGTTTCTTATATTCACAGTGATAGAAGGAAACTACTTCAAATTTTAGCAGTGTAAATTATTTTAATATGCAGAAAAAAAAAAAAGCCGATTGATTTGAGATCGTTCAAAAGAATGCGAAAGAACGCAATTTTAGTAATTTTATATTTTTTATCAGCAAAAAACAGCTATCATATTTAAAAGTTTTGGAATTTCTGGAATTTTTGATGAGCAAAAATTTGGATTCAACTTTTAGATTCCAAATCTTTCATGAAATATTATCTATCAGGCATAAACAAGAAGAGAAAATTGAAAGTTTTTTTTTTTTTTCATACTCCAATGAAAAATTTTTGAATTATTTTTTTCATGAGAATTCCTCGAAATATTCTGATATTTGATTTAATCTGCTCATTTTAAGATCAAATTATTAAGGCATTATTAGATTATATTGAATGAAGGGAAAAGAGAATACATAAGGCAAATATTTTCATATTTTACTGTAGAATAATTGGAGAAAAGAAATTATAAGAAGAACGGGTAGAGGTCAATTGAGTAAGCTAAAGCTAGACGAAAAGTCTTCAAGAAAGCTTTATAAGGATGATAATAGGAGAGAAGAATGACACTCTGTCCCCTTTCCTTTTAGACAAGGTCGTCGCCATTTCCTGAGCATTTTTAATAAAATGGAAATTACTGGTTGGTCACCAACTATGTGGCACGCAATGCTTCACTTCGCCTTTTCAACAGGGGCAGTCAGTAATAATCTTTATCGATATCTTTAATTTGCATACTCTTTCGTCATATTCTTATTGCTTTTCGTCGATTCCCATTGACCACTTTATATTTCGTAATGGTCATTGGGATTTTGGAACGATCCATTAAGTATTCATCAATTCATTCATTTTCTATATTATTTTAACCAGAATACATCTTTCTTTCAAAAAAATTTGAATTTTAAATTAATTTATTTAATATTTCAGTTCCTTGAAAACAAGATCACTTTGTTCAATGTTTACGATACCTCTGCCAATTTAATCTATTTCAGTGTATTCTGCAATTCATGAAAGATTTTTCCAAAAATTTATCACTATACAGTTTTTCATCTACTTGCAGCAGTTATTAAGGTTTTAAAATTTAGTCTTTTGAAAGTCTCTTGCAATTAATTAACATATAATAAATGAATGAATGGAAAGATTTGAAGATGAGTGATAAAGTGTCGACGTGGATAGAAGCAATCTTCATTCGATTAAACGTAATGAAATAAAAAAAAGAAGAAGATGGATGAAGTGGATAAATGGATAAATTGATGGAAAGAGAAATGCGTATGATTCATTGAATAATAATGAACTTATTTGCTCTAAGTTTTACTTCCTTCCTTCATCCTTTATTTGCATCTTTCATTTATCCTTACAACAAAAAAAAAAGCATTGAATTTTGATATCATTTTTCATGTTATTTCCTTATTTTTTTTACTTACTATTTAGTTTTATTATCGATAATTTACGGAAATTTCCACAAATTATCAATAATAAAAATAAGTGGCAAGTTGAAAAGTGATAAGAACAAGTTTAAAAAAAAAGTGAGGAAAATGATTAGTTAACAATGGATAAATAGGTTATATCCATCTGTTCTACAGAATAAAATACACTGAAGTTATAACACATTGGTGGGAAAGAAAAATTGAGAAATATTTGATTTAATAAACTAAATGATAATTTCATGATAAATAAAATAGTTGTTAAAAAATATATATTTTTTTGGACAGCTATTATAGACAGTAATTATTCAAAGAATACTTTTGATGGCGAGTTTGTCGATGTCGAATTGGTTAGCGATAACTGATAAGAACGTCGCTCGACAGTTGGAATATTGAATTTTCTTCTTGATTGTTGATGGCTATGATGTTTGTTGAGAGAATTGTAGGAATATTTCCTGGGAGATTGGCTGATGATGAATTGGATGAGTACTGATAGAGTACAACTCGCCGTGTGACTCAAATCAGATCTGAGTCAAAAATTTCTCCGATCGATAACAATCCTTCTGTAGTGGGCGTTTCTTTATCATATTCTCATCATTCAGAATTAGTTTCCAATATTTACTGTTGAAGATAAAGCTTGATAATCACAAATAAAGATGAGAATTACATTAGATATGATAACATTCATTTCTGTTTATCTTGGTTGATGAGTCATGCGACAAATATTTTCACAAAACGGATATTTTGATTATTTGAATGCATTTACGCTGGAATTATTTCGGTCTTTTCCGACAATCGTGATTGTGGAAAGAATTGCTTTTTTTTGAAATGTCTACTTTTCGTCTATTATGGCTTAGAAGATGAATTCGTCGAAAAATTTACTGAAATGGAAGCAAGTAATAGAAGCGACATTCTTTTTGCATTCTTTTTTTTTAACAGTTCATAATTGAAATCAATCCATCAAACCACTAAATAAACATATTTTGTTGAGACTGTCAAACTATGAAATAGCACTAAAATCCATTGAAAATACAAATGTCTATCGTATCGTTTTTTTTCATTTCTTTTGCTTTCTCGTACATTTATTTCATCATTTTTTCTGAATTTCTGAAAATTATATTTTGTTCATTTTTCTCTTTTTTAAATATCAGCTCATTTCAACCTTTAATAATATAGCAAATATGCATAATTTTCACTTTTTCCCACTCCAAGTTTCTGTTTTCGCGAGCTTTTTTTGGCAACTTGAATTTTTGAAATTCAAAGATTAGTATGTAATGCTGAATTTTAGTTCCTACAGAATTGGATTAAATATATATATCATCATGAATAAATTTAGGCAGCCCTTAGACAAATTTCAGACAAATTAAGGCAATAGAATGTTACAGTGTAATTTAATCTATGAGATCTTTCATCGTTACATGAATTTATTGGGATACTTGAAGACTGTTGTATATTATCAGTGATAAAATTATCATTCAGAAGAATAACTTAAATGCTTATGATTACTCGTTTGGCGAGCTGATTGTTTCTTAAATCATAATCTTCAAAAGATTTTCACGTTTATTTATTTAGTATATTTTCTCTCCAGTAATTCAGCAGGTTCTTTTCTCATTTCATTTGTTTGAAAATTTCAATTTCAAGAACCTTTACTTTACTATATACCAAGTAATGTTCGAAATTTGAATTAGAAAACTCAGTCATATTTTTGATTTCATATTTGCGAGATGAGCTTATTTTTCAATCGTCTATTATTCTCAATTGGTTTATTTCAAGATGCATTTTAAGTCAATATTAGTCTGAATAATTGATTTACCTTATTACGTAGCTAATGGTCCTTAAATGAACCAGTCCTTCTTTTCTTTCTTGGCTATTTTCCCACTTACTAGTCTCATAAATTTCAATACTATAGCCTTAATTTGATTCTTCTTCCCTCTGTCTCTCCTGCTTAAGGCTTGGGAAAACTGGAATAGCCGAAGTCATAGCGCCAGCTCTATAAAAGCTCTCAAACCATTTCAGTGATTGCCTTTATTCAATAAGACAAAGGCCTAATGTACTTCAGCTAAATTTAAATTAGCTAAGTCTATATCCTGATTTATCTGAAAACAGAAGAAAAATGCATCAATCAACAATGTTTACCATTTCTTCCACTTATGATCAACCAATTTCATCCCCATTATCGTCAATTCATCCGCATTTCTTCCATTATCTGATTCTCGAATTATATGTTTTTAACATCATCCTCCTTCGCCTTTTCTTTTTTCTTCTAATTCTCATTCCATTCACTCCATAATGCACAGTAATATCTTCTCTCAAAAATCCACGACATTTTCTTAAATCTAATATATATGCCTTCATGTTTATGTCACGTTAGCCAACACTCAGAATGTTTCAGTTTGTCCTGATTGTCATTCACCATGCTATATTTAATTGCTAATTAATTATAAAATTCAGAATATTTCCAGCGATATTGCAACGGATCATTTCCAAAATATTGTGAAATCCATTTTCTCATTTTCTAATGCTATATAATCTCTCATTTTATAATAGGTAATAAACCTTCCTGATTTACTTTTATATCTTTGATTGATTTAAAAGAATTCTACGAGAATTCCCGAAGAAACATTTGAAGTAGAATTTGAACCACTAGAAAAAGTTAAAAATTTTTTTAGCTTGCAGTACGATTTACATGAAAGAAACTCCCAAAATCAAATGAATACTACGAGCTTGTTTAGCGAAAAGGAATGAAATTTCGATTATCTAAAATAAAAAGATACTTAAAATATTTCTATAAAGCATTAAAAATTTCCAGTTATTCCGATATTCCTTTAGAATTTCAAAAAAAAAAAAAAAATTAATTTTATAGGATTTTTATGAGAACTTCAATTTTAACATCTCTACGCACATCAATCTATCAAACAAAAATATAGGAAAAATGAAGTCCCATTTTAAATCTTATCACTCAGTAAATGAGATCTTCTAGCATAGAAAGCCAGATTGCATAGCTAGTAAATTTGTGACAAAATTTTTTAAAATTATTTGATAATGGCCCCAGTTAATTTTAATAGATTTAGCATCATTTCTTATAAAAATCGAATTTCATTGATTCTAAATTTTTGCTGTAATTTGAAAGATTTTAGATTTTATATATATTTTTTTAGATGAGAAGTAACATTCACTTTTATTTGAGTAAATTGTTAGCGCTTATTATTGAAAATATAAATATTCGAAATGTTTTAGTAATAAGCTTCAGTTGCATATGGATTTATTTTTCCGGACAAATAAATCTCTTCTTTATGCAATGATTTTTTTCCTAATTTTTTCAATTTTTTTTAACTTCATTTTTCAAATATCTTTCAAATCTGCCATCTTCAAGCATCTTAAAGAATGTGTGTACTTTGAAATCACAAGCCTTGCTTGATGCTAAATTTTCAGTTGTGTCAATAAACTTTTCGGATTGAAAATATTGAAAAAAGCTCGAAGAGCATTCTTTGTTGGCTTTGCTACTTGCACTGATCGTGTGGAGATTAAATAGAGACTTTTCTAATGATTGCTTTTTCTTGTCCTTCTTTATTGAAATTCTCGATGAAAAATACTGCAAAAAAAAGGATTGGCCAGAAGAAAGAGCAGAAGGGAATTGAAATAACTCAGTTTGTTTCCATTCCTTATATTTTCTTTCAAACTCTTTAGGCACTTCAATGAAGTCAACATAGCCTTCCAACTATTGGCAACTAAGAAATCTTCTTAAAATTTGTTGTTAATCGTTGCTAAGAAGAAGCTTTTCTCGAATATCCACTTCTTTCTCGAGTGCTTCCTTTGTGAGTACAAAGCACTCATATGCATCATTAAAGTGAGGCATAGTAAATGATCCATTTAGTTCTGATAGATTCAGATCTTTCAAGCCTGAATGATGTCAACATCGATCTTATCAGTCGATGTCATTAAGATTATTTCAAATCTCGTATTCAAGACAAACATGAGGATTAATAATTTTGATAAATTTCCAAATATATACCCGGTGCCAAGCATCCATTCTATTTTGAATTTTAAAAGCTAAGATATCGGGATTTTAGTGCTACTTGTTTTTCTTTTTCTATTTTCTAACTCAATTTTTGTGACAGCTATTTACATTGAATGTAATTAGGTAACATATTTAATAATTTTTGATTTATGTATTTAATTTTTTATAATTAGAATATAGTATGAAACATTAATTAATTTTTTTAGTTTTAAAGCAGCAATTTTTCCAACAAAATTCTATATACATTAAAGCATTATTAAGTCAAAAATCAATTTATTTATAAAACGATAAATTTCATAAGATATATTTCGGATTTCACTGATTTTAATTATTTATTGCATATATGCATTATAGCAGCTGAATAAAAAGTTACTTACATTAATTACAACAAAAAAGCGCAGATATAAGCGCCTTTTTTTTTTCAGCATTTTATTGAAAAATAATTCAGAAGAATCTCCAGCCTTCTTGTTAAAATTTCATCTTGTAACTTTGTTATTGTCAGGTTGCCGTAATTTCGAATTAACGTCGCATCTCATTCTCACGTTGTATTCTATTCTTTCATTTTGTACTTTTAAAAAGAAAAACACAAATATAAACTAAAACAGCAATAAGTGTGAAATATAGGTAGCGAATAGAAATTGTTAAGACTAGCATTCTGTTATGCAATACATTCTCAAAAGTATTCATCAAAAATACGAATAATATATAATCAATGAAATTCATGTAGTCAAATTAAATGAATGGATTTTTTATATTGAATTATTCTTGCTCATACTTTATTGATTTATTGGGAATTTGAAGTTGCTTCCATGAGTAAGTATGATAAACTTTTATTTTGTCTTCGGCCATCATTTAATTGACATAAATAAATTTAAATCGATCCATTCTTCCTCATTTTCTATTTGTTAAAGTATTGAGTTTTTGATTACTAAGAATTGATTGTAAATTTAACAAACAGCAAAATTTTCCGCTTTAGTAGCTTTTGTTGAGTGATAAATGCACCTCACTTGTTGGACCCATTTTTTTTAAGTTAATAAAGGATTGGCAGACTCCTTTTTCAAGCGCCGAAGAGAAATTATATTATTTTAAGAACTTTACATAAGCAAATGGATGATTGCTTTTAACTTTATCTTTTGAATCAGATTTTCAGTTATTTTAAATATTAAATGTTATCAAATAAGTGTAAGGTGAATAAGTGATAGATACTTTATCTAACTATTCATTAATAATTGATAATTTAAAAAAAAAGAGAAATACAAAAAAAAAGGAAGATTTAATTAAGCATCGGCAAATTACCTCCTTTTTTAGAAAGTATCACTGCTTATTTATGATACCTAGGATTATTATATTAGTCAAATCAGCAAATGAAAAACAAGAAAAACTTATTTTCTAGCAATTGCCTTCTTCAAATTTATTTATCCCTTTTTTGCCTTTTTTACCTATCCGACTACAATTTTTTTGCTTGGATGATCAAAAATCTGGTAGTTTTTACTTTAATTTATATTTAGTCAATATTTGGAAATGCAAAGAATTTTTCAGACTTCTGTTTCTTTTATTTTTTTAAAAACTTTTGAAATTATTTGAAATAAGATGGAAAAGATTAATGCTTTAATTTGTTTATACTGCTCTTTCACATATATTACTGAAAATTTCACATACATTACTTAATTAAAATGGTTGAGATTATCTTATCTTTAGTGAAATTCATTATTTTCGCATAAACTCTTTTATTATGTTCGTTATTTAAAATGAAATTACTACTTTAATTCAAATTAAATTCATATTTAAATATTTTCAGGATCACAACAAGTGTATCGTATTGGTTCGCCTCGTCTTGTTCACATGTCATCACATTCAAGCTTGTTCGTACGAAAAGATTCGTTTATGAATCCGGAAAAAGATGATATATCTACTTTTAATGATTGGACGGTTCGTTTCTTATCATTTTTTATTTCATTTTGAAAAATTAGACCATTTAATGAATTAACTTTTTTGATTTAGTTATTCATTTAGTATTGAATTCAGTTTTTCGATGAAAGAAATGTCATAATTTTGACATAAAATTTCAGTTGTACATAGTACTAATATCATTTTATTGACCATAAGATTAATTTGAAAACAAAAAAAGATTAATATTGTGTTGGAGAAAATATGTTATTTTTTTCTAACATCGGGAAGGAATCCAGCAGTCGTATATAGTAAGAGAAATTTGGAAGCTCAAAAAATGTTTTTCAGTATTTTAGACATTTTATGAAAAAATTAGGCTAATGTAGTTTTGTTTTCTTTTTTTTTTCTTTCTGAAAGGAAGTAATTTCAGTCTATAGTTCATATTTTATAGTTGTATTAGCATTTTTTTATGCTTTTTGATGGCTTTAATTGTTGTTGAAAATTTTCGTCCACTAATTTTCTTGCATCTTGCATTAATGAGTTTGAAAACATTTTGCCTTCGATGAAAGTTCAAAAGGTATAGAAATGGAAAATAAATAAAAATGGAAGAATGATTTATCTCAATAGTTTTGAACCTACACTTTTTATTCTGAATTAAACTAAAAATAAAGCATTGATTATTCGCGAGATTATAAATCATACATAGATGACGTAGAAGGGAAATAAATCTACGCCACTATAATCGATGAGATTCGATCTAGAGGATAATAACGTTGATCATGTCATTTTTTGTGTCAATAACAAAGAAAATTCCTGTTATATTTACAAGAATATGTGAAATGACATCTTAATACTATCATATGCAATCGTATCCTTCCAAAGAATAACAGTTGCATTTTATTCTTATGATATTTTTTAGGCCAATTCAAGAGATAAAATTTAGCAAAAAAAGCCATAGCCTAGAATTGTGGTTATATTTTTGTCTAATCTCAGAGAATCTTGCAAGGCTACATGCACTTTATACCTCTACGAGCAAAATTAACAATGGCAGAAAGAGATTTCTCTTCTGAAAATTGAGAAAAGAAATCTTTTCGCATTCACTTCTTCAGTTTCTTGTTAATTTGTCAATTGATAAAAGCATTCTTTCCTTGTTTCCCAATATAAAATTACTCATATTGTATCTTTTCAACGAATCTTCCCTATCAAAATTTGTGAATTCTCCAAAAAAAGAAAAGAAAAAGAAAAAAACATCAATGCTGTATTTTCTGGAGTTGTTGACCAAGACAACATAAATAAAAAGTCTACAGTCGAGACATAAATGTTGATTTGTTTCTTTTTTTTTTTATTTGAATAAAATTTTTTGGATGTTTCCAATCCATTTGTCCAAGTGGCCGCATTGTAAAAATTTTTGGCTTCCTTTCAATTAATGCATTTAATTAATAAAAAATGCCAGTCTATCAGGCTTCAGTATGATTTTTAGCTATTTTTTATCATGTATTCTCATAGGGTTAACTCAGTCTATCCCTTGCTAGGCCTAAAACTAAGACATTCCTCAAAGTAAATCTATTCAAAAATGAGCCTAGATTTTAGTTATTTTCAGTCCATTCTGGCATGGAAAAGTTTGCAACTTATTATTGTAATTCTGTTTGAATAAGTGATAGTCTGCAATCGATTCTATTCATTTCTGACATTTCTTTAACTTTTCAATTTTTCTTAACTATTTAGTAAACTTCTTAAATTTACATTCATTGAGACAAACATTTCCCATCATTCTGAAAACAAATGAAGAATAAATCAAGAAAGTAGTCAGTGTGACTAATTAATATTGATTTTTACATATTTCATGAGGTGTTTACAAACTTACACGAATATTTGTGAGCTGTTTTTATGAGGGCCTTAGTAGTGTTCGAAGCAGTACCTATCAATTTAGGTTTACAAATGATGAACTTGATAGAGCTTATGATGAACTTTGTAAGTCTAAGCCCAATTTTTATCACATCTTATTGTTATTCCGATGATTATTTTTGTCTTTATCTTCCAGTTCCCCTTTTTTCTTTTTGGGAAGTATAAACTCGACTTTTAGATTTACAAATCAGCAAATTTTAGACAGTAGTCTGGACTTATTAAATTTGAGAATTAATTTTGCGATAGTCGAAAAAACTTCTTTCCTTGCTAGCCAAAAATTTTGTTTTATTGCTTTATCTTTTCAACAATTTTTATCACATTTATATCCTGCCAGAGTCCTTCGAATTTTCTTTTTCGATGATTTCCTTTAACAGACTGCAGTGCCATATGCGATGCTATCTGTTGTGTATTTCACTCAATTAGATCATTTCAAGATTTGTTAAGAGGTCACCAGCATAATTTCTTCAATAAACATATTGTTCTCGTTCGGCTTTGTTTAATCGAAAGCAAGGTTGATAAAGTTGCAAAGTTTTTCAAAAATGGTCGCATTTAGAAAAAATGTTTCAAAATTTGATGGAAGCCGTTTGCGCTCTGCTGTTTTTCTCTCATTCAATTTGACATAGAAATCAAAAAAACTTTTCATTGATGTCAAATTATTGCAGACGATCTTGGTAAAATTGTCTTTCATTCAGCAAAAAAAGGAAAAATAATTGATAAAATTATTGATTTTTTTTTTTGGAGAAATTTTAACAACTAAAACTAGAAATTTTAGAAGGAAATCTTGCACTTTTGAAAATACTTGAAGGTGTAAGAGAAAATTCAAATTAGGTGCATTTTTTTGCTAGCGCTTTTCTGCTAAGATGAAAATTACTTTTCTAATTTATCTCAATGCGCTGGCCTTAAACACTTTTCAATGTTAAAGTTTCATTCATATCAAAACTAATGGAAATTAGACCTTTTCGATAGCTTTTTGTTTGTCTTTTAAAGTTGCAAACAAACAATTTCAAGGTAAATTGGGCCTAATGTTATTCCATTTCAATCAGATATATATTTTATTTTCTGGTGCCTTGTTTTAAAAGTTCATAGTTTCAAAAAGTGTCGCTTATCATTGACTATAATTGATTAGAATATTGATTTTTGAGTTTTGAAATCTACTGACGAAGCATAATTAAATCTCTGTCTTTTCTCTGTTTTTTTGAATTTTTATCTTTTTAGCAAATCATTTATCACACCTTTCTTTTAAGCTTTGTTGTAATGATTAGATAATTAATCAAAATCTGGAGATTTCCATATACCAATTTTGGAATTATGTGAATAGAAAAAAATTCGTAATTGGACTTATTTGTATAAAAGCTGAACAATGTTTTTAATTTTTCAATTGATTGATTTATGAAGTCCAATGATATGTAACAATAATTTGCAGCATTTGAAATTATACAGCAGCAATTTGTAACATTTGAATATAAATCATCAGAAGTTGCATAACTTTTGCTGACATCTCAATGATAATATAAGTTCGGTTGTTATCACAATTTATTTTTTTCTTTAGTTCTAGCATTCAGTTATGACAAGATCGCTATAAATATTAAATTTACTTCATTATGATAAGTATTGAGGAGTTTTCTTTATCGCTAAGTGATAATTAAGGCCTGAAATTATCAAAATATATATACATATAATTGAGGGAGATGTAAAAAAGATCCATTATCATACTGGAACAAACATTCTTCAGTTTAGTTTGCATGCGGATAACAAAGATTTAATTCTCCCAAACTTCAAAAAATAAAATATGAAATAAAGAATGAAACATTTGAAAATTTCAATCCCAGCAATAATTTTAATACAAGAATAGATATACACGGTTTTTCTTATATCTGGATGGTCTAAATTTCCTATTCTTTCTTATCAGTATATCGCTATATTTATATGAAATGATCAAAATGAAATGAAGCCTATGTTAAGATTATAGCAATTTTTGACAGAACATAATAATCATTTCAATCAAGCTGTACTATGATTTTTTTTTTCAAAAGTATATTTTTCAGGAAATTATCAATGGTAACAATACTAATCAAAAAAAAAAAAAAAAAAAAAATTTCGCAAAATCTTTTCTAAATATTGCTCATTAAATTTCATAATTTAAATGAGTTACCTGTTTTTTTACCATGGAAAAATCGATATTCTTTCCAAACTAACCAACAAAGCTTATTCATATTTGATGCATTTTTTAGTTAGTTTCCATAATAGGCTGGCAATGCCATCTTCATGTCTTCTTGAGCAGTCTTTGATCGATCCTTTTATTATTGCATCTCAAGAAGAATTCTGCCATAATTTTTATACCTAAAGGAAAAATCTTTTAACAAATTTTACTGAATAATTTCGAACGAAATTTTTTCAGGTAACCTCTGAAGAAGGTCTTATCGAGGCAGAAGGTTCTGGCTGTGTGGAATTTGAAGAGCAAGAAAAGTGCCAAATCATTTATCCTGATTCTACTGGTAAGTATTCCATCGCTATTACTTAAATATTTCATTTCGGTTTATAATTCTCATTTTGAGAATCTTTCTTTACACATATTTTTTTCTCTATGCCATCACAAACGAATATCTAAAAGTATATTTTATAATTTGCAAAAAATATTTTCACACAAAATTACTTACACGTAAAATACAGCATGTACTTGTACTATTTGCACAACATAAAGTATTGATTATAAAACTATTGATTTAATGATAATTATTCGAACTGAAATTGTATTTATAGTTATTCACAGTATAATATTCTTCGCTGAGAATTCCAATATATTATCCATCAAATGACTGTTTACAATTTCCTTTTATAATGCTTCCGTAAAAGTTATGATTGTTTTATGCCACTTCATTGTGACGGCTATGGAATCTTTCCAAAATTCAGTTTTACTTAAAAAGCGATTACAATTCTCGGTAGTTTATTTTTAACCATTATATAAACTAGAAAATTTTAGAAAAAGATAGTAGTATTGAGATTTTCATGAAATCTGATGGAATGAACGAGGAATGACAAATTTTTCTTTTCTTTTTTAATTTGACCATATAGTTTGAAATTTACGTAGAAATTGCAAGATACAATATTCAAACAATTTTCAGTACTTTAAAATTTGTTGAGATTATTCCAGAAGTACATACATAACCTTTATTCTCCATCCATCATCGCAGGATTGAACATAGATTATGCAGATTAAAAATAGATTTAAAGATAGATTATGCAAACTTTGGTAATTGAAAATTTGAAATCAATCGATTTTTGCATTCTAAATAGTTTCTACATGCTCTATAAAAAGAGATTAGATAAATACTAATATAATTAAGAATGAAAGGATAAATGATCATTTAAATAGTTCCGATTTCAAACTTTCCTCCATAATTCATTAAGAAGATATTCAATGAAGAACTCTTAGCTTCAATTTTTTCAAGAATACTTTAATTTTGTTTAATTTCGCATCTTTATATGTCTAATTTATATAATGGAATATTAGCACTTAGAATAAATTGTAAAACCATAAACACATGCAAAAAATTGATGATTTACAGACCATAAATAATTGAAATCAAGCGAGTAATATAGATAAATATAAATTAACAAATTGATAAAGCAGCATCGATTTACCAATTAATTATTCATGAACGACTTCATATTAATCAAACACATATGCTGTATCAATAAGTAAGTTGAGCTTTGTTAATACTGATTAGTGATATAATCCAGGCGGATAATTCTTTACATTCACAAAAAGGAAATAAGTTGATAATAGATGTAAAAATGAAATTAGGATAGAATGTAATAGAGATTACTATTTATAATAAGAATAATAGCATGTTATCTTACAGGAAATAGATACCAAGACAGCATTTTTGATTCAATTTCCCATATTTTATATTTTGTTTTGTTCAAGTTTTATGTTTTACTTGTGAAGTATTTTCAAATATTCGCAAGCTTATTCCACTACTCGTTTAACATCTTGGCTTTTCATATCTTTCCGAATATCATTTCTTTCCCGTGGGAACTTGAAGAAAAATTTTACGCCTTTACGATATTTTGCTAGAAGCAATACAAGTTTTCTGATGGGATAGAAACTTGTCGAATTCAAATCAAAAAATTTTTTTCCACGAACTTTCACCATTTGCTTTTAATTTTCTTTTTCATCAACTTTTCTATATTTCTTTATTTTTCATTTTTTAATCGAAATTACATTTTTGGCGCTGATTTTTTTCATGCTGTCTTCGCCTGATTACAGACTAATCATTTTTCTAGATGGTTTCACGCAGACTTTTGGATAAAAGTTGTCTAATGATAAATTTTTTGCAGAATTCCTAGTCATTTGAAACTATGCTGACCTTCAGAATTTGTATTGATATCAATGATAAGAGACAACTGATTATTTTAATAATTTTTTTTTGGCAATTTTGAGAAATTTTTTGTGATTAATTCCGTGAAAAATTCTATATTTTTAATTAACCAAAAAATGAGTGAGCCAGTGCATGATCTTCGGCTGATCTGGAATCTCAATTAGTTCTTATATTATGATATGATAAATGATGATGAGTAGTTGGTTCACTCTGAAGTTCGCCTCAGATTAGATGGAAAACGTAATGAAGCTGTTATATTCGGTAAAGCAGCGAATGATTAGAGGAATTGTGGGACGAAACGTGTTCAACCGAGTATGACTCGCTTGCTTGAATGAAGCATAGACGTTCAATATATGTTCTAAGTGGGTTATTTTTGGTAACAAACAGAATTATTGTTGTGGAATGAACCAAATGTTAAGAAAAAGTATATCATTATGAAAATATTTGAATTTTAGATTTTGATGGAATGGATATATCAAATTTGAAATTAATACATATCCAGTTTACCTTTGTAAATGATATTTTAAAATGCATTTTGATATTTAACTTTCAAAATACCAATATAACAGTTTAAATTTTTTTTTTCTCTTATATGAGATGTGAAAATTGATTTTATTTCTATCACAGAATATTTTTTCGAAATTATTAGTACTTTACTATTAATAAAAAAAACCAAACGCCTTATTGGTTTTTGTTCACTGCTTGTCTCATTTTTAGCTAATGATCGATAGCGTCATCTTTTATCACTGTTTTATTTTTTGCTTATATAGTTTTCTGTAGTTTGAGATTTTTATTGGGATTTTCTGTAAATTATGCGAACCTAATTATTGAGTGAAAATAATAACTTTCAAATTGGAATAGTAATTTCAAAAAAAAAGAAGTCCGAGAAAATAGATACTATCTTCTCCATCTTTGTTTAAAGAACTGACCGACTTATTCATTATAAATTTTATGGAAGCAAGGAATTATTACTTCAACAGATCGGAAACAAAATTTCAGTTTAAAATTGAGTTGTGAGAAATTGCTTGTTTTAACTTATAATTTAACTGACAATTAATATTGGTTTCTATTTAATTAGTGCACAATCTTTCATTGTCTGAATTGTTCATATTTTCACTGGCATATTAACATTTGCTGCTTCGAGAAGATTTAAAGTTTTTTGAAAATATTCTTTTTGAAGAGAAGAAAAAGAGAAAGAAAGACAAAAAGCTGTTCATTTAAGAAAGACAAAAAGCTATTCATTTAATTTTATCTTTGTTGATCTTTAATGATATAAATATTATAATTTTAATTCACGTATACAAAATATTTGTGCATATAAATCGTTTTTGAAAGACTTTTAAAATTTCTTTTCTAATTTTTATAGTGATTAAGATTGCTACCTGATTGGAATAAAATATTCGGATTCTGAAAACAGAAATACGGGGAACTTAAGGCATACACTTCCTTATCTTTTCATCTGTTATTTATAAAAAATGACATTGAAATTTTTTGCTGAAGAGAAGGAAAAAGTAGAATGGGAGGAATTCCCAACTGAATATTCGAAATGTGGTTACTTCTAAAATTCGAAATGGTTTGCTGGAGGATGAGAAGAATAACTATCAATTGTTTACTATTGGATGATATGAAACATTTGGGATGACTTGTTGAACGGCTAAAATGTTTATTTTTCAACTGTGCTTGATACGCTTGATTTTTATGCCGTACCAGCCTCCGTCTTATTTGAATTTCATATCTCTTACGAATATCGTCGAACATCAATCGCAAAAAGTGATGAATGGATGGATATAAATTCGATGCATACTTTTTACAAAAAAATTCTGCGACATATGAATTTGATCATTTTGAAAAGAATTTGATTTACTTCTGTTTAATAAAATAGTTAGGTTGTTGTGATAAAAATATAAAACAAATTTAAATATTTATTATAATTGTTAAATTATTTTATTTGAAAAAACATAAATATAGAAGATTTCTTCATTGATTTTCATTGCTCCATAAATTATCTTGCAGAACAATAAATAGCTGTAAGATCTTAGTTTGAGATTAATATATTGATTGATGAGTATTTATTGGATCAACTATTCATAATTGAATTTTCTAAATATAGAAGTTATGAATTTTAAATTATGGTTATTTCTGATTTTTCATTTGTTTTTATTGATTTTTTTCTGATGCAAAGTATAGCTTAATAATTTACTAATTACATTAATACACTGTATCGAGAATGGATCTGCATTGCAGTATTTCATTTTTAATATGAAGAAAGATTAATTCGATCCAGAAATATAAAGTAAAAGGAAATAATTTCTTAACGCAATTCTCATAATAAAGTGTTAGTTTAATGCTTTATGCAGTTACTGCTAATGCATAATATCCTATTATATGCAAATATTTTAATAGCATTATATCGGTTTAACCTCAAATTCGAGTCATTCTATTGTTCTTATTTGATTCTAATATATAATATCATTTTGAATATAAAATAATTTCTTCATTTGTTAGGCTATCCATCACAAGACATTACAATATTATTCGAAAAATAATTTGAAAAGTTCTAAGACATTTCGTTTTACTATTTTTCAATAAATTTTAATTAGCAAAGAAAGAAATTAATCATAGCTTTACTCCATGCATGGGTAAATTAGGAAGGTGTTCAACAATCTGTAACCTTAAATCATTAAAAAATGAAGAAAAGTAGCAAAACGCCAACAGATCTTTTAATTTAAGAAAATTTTTTTTATTTAAAAAAGAAGATTTGTGCGCAAATTCATTCTTTCTATTATTATCTTCCTCTTTTTTTTTTTTATCAATAATTTTAATGAACGATGAAGATAACTATTTGGCTTTTCTTGCTTCAACATTTCCTCAATTTCAGCCAAGTCTTTCTTCCCACTAATCACTTAAAATTGCCTTCGTCGCTTTATTCATGCTTTTAACTTTTTCCAGTTTCTTTTTAATCATCTTATGAAATTATTTTTTCTTTTCTAAAGCTTATCCTAATTTAAACTAAAATTAATTTTGCAGAATGCTTTGCCAATAGTACATGAAATGAATAACCTTTGATGTGATGATATTCATGATCTTATATATCTAGTAGCATACCTTAGTCTTATCGTATATTATCAGCATTTGATCAGCAAGTTTAGTCTTTCGATATTTCTCGGTAAGAGAAGTTGTTATCATTCCGGTCAAATCACTCTTCTACTAAAATTTTATTGCATATTTGAAAAAATAAAACATATTTTTAGGTGATTTCCTGTGGTTATATGATAAATAATTCATTTGAAGTATATGAAGTAAGTAGGAATGAAAAAAAAAAAAAAAATTGGAATAGAGAAGAGAGGTAAGAGTTAATTAAATGGAGATAATGAATGGAAGTATTTAGTGCAGTTTTTTTGAATCGAATAAGGATTTTGGTGTAAAAAAAAGGATTTTATATTGCTAACACTCTTGTAATATTTTTAAAATAACAAATTTTTATTTTAAAGTAGATTTCAAAATGTTATTTTCTCGCAGACTTTCAATTATAGTATTATTTTTATCTTTGAAAATCTAAAATCTACGCTTCAAAAATATTGTATTAAAAAAACGAAAAAAAAGTAATAAAGAAAGAATTTAATGAAAATATCAGTTCATGCGATTTGCTATTCTCATTTCAATGTATGATTAGGAAATGCTTTTTATTGCGTGATGAATGACCTTCTTATAATCTGACCATTTTCTTTTAAAGTAGCTGTTCTTACTAATGAAGAATAGAAAAATTAACATAATCATCAATGCCATAAATGTCCACACTTGTCACTCAAAGTGTCACCAACTGCTGCCACTTCTTTTATCATTTTTTTGTGGAATTAACATGGATTTTTTTTTTCGTAAATTCCATTCAATATAATTGCACATGGCAGTTGTATATTACATGTTTTTATCCTTTAAATATGTTGTCTGCTTGTCTTCAACATTATTTGGTGTGAAATGTGGTTTTTGACTTTGAAAATTAACTGACATTTATCGACGAGAAACCAGTGATCAGTTTACTTGGATATTCTCTAATAATTGCTTGTAATATTAACGATGAACCACTGTTCCGTCAATCAATAAATTTTTTCTTTTTTTTATCGTCTCAGTTTTCTTTCCATGTTGAAATATGCATTCCGTACTGGTTTCTTTTGCTAGAATCTGCTTAGAAGACAGAACAATTTTGTTGATGCTTTGGAATGAAAGGCTTCCTCAAGAATACAAAAGACAATAAAAATCTTTGAAGTCTTGGCTTAGTTTCATTCCCATTTTTTCATTTCTAGCCTTCTCTCTTCTTTTAACTAAAATAGTTACTTCTGAAAATTAAGCAACGCTTCTATCCTTTTTGTCGTTTTCTGTATTTATTCGTGAAAAATCTTTCATTTCATTCCATTTCTTAGATTCTAATAATAATTTTTCAGAATATATTTATTTTTGCAATTTCTTTCTATATGTTTAATCTATCTACTTGAAAGGTTTCATTTTAAATTGTTATTTAATTGTATTTATTCTTATTCAAATTTACATTTGTCATTTTATTTTATAATTTGAATTTTCTTGGATATTATCAACCGGCCCTTTATTCTTAAGATGATTTCAGAGCCAGCTTTAAAAATGCTTGTTAAACTAATCCTGAAATTTCGAATTCTATGGAGTGACAAATTCTTTATCCGGAATGTTTTAATTTTACTCCAAACTGTGTATTATTTTAATTATTTCCCTTAAAATTCATTAAATCTACACTTTTTCGTATTACAGGAAATATAGCAGGAATTATATTATGTTTGTTATGTGTATGACTTTCTCTTCCATCAATTTTCTTCAGAATCTTTCCTCACTCACTATTTTATATGCTAATTCAGATAAAATTTACAGACGAAACTTGCAAAATGATCTTACTTAAAAAATATAAAATTATCCATAAATAGTCCTAATGTATAATCTTCAATATTCACTTCGATATTCAATTTATAGTTTATAGTTTTTTTTTTTTTTTTTTTTCAATATCTTTTTCCTTCACTCACGCTTTTCTTGAATTCATCTCGTCGGATGTGCAATTTTTCGATTCGATTAATTTCAATATTTGGCTTCGGTTCTATGCTTCATTACCGTATAATAATGATCAGTAAGATCATTTTGCAAGTTTCTTCAGTAAAATTTTCTTTTACTGAAAAAATTTGCAAAATGATACTTTCTCGTCTTAAATAAAAAAAAAAAAAAAAAAAAAAAGATGAAATATTGAAACATATTTGAATTTCTACAATTTCATTAATTCATTACGCTTTATTTATTGAGAGCTCATTGAAACAATGATTTATTTCAGTTTGTTGAAAATATCAAAATTATCGCTTTTCGAAGGACATCTTTTGATATTTGTATAATATTAGATTGTATTGAAAACTTTAAAATTTTCTTTGAATACATGTCAACATCTTATTTTTCTACTTTGTGATTTTTTTCAATGAGTTGAAAATCAAATGAAAATAATAATCTATACGAACAAAATAGAAAAAAACTTAATTTTTGGCTTTGATAATTGAAATTTTAAAAACGTCTTTTATCGAAGGAATTTCTTTAGCTGATGCTACTTACATCCATGTATCACATATACACATTATGAAAATCATTTTAATTAAATAAATCCACAAACTTTAATTTTCGTATTTATCTTTGGATGTCATTTTATTTATTTCGAGATTTTTCCTGAAGTTCAGTAAGTTGATCTAGAAATTTCCATTTATTTGAGTTCTTTTGTCGGAACGCAACTTTTTTCATCTGCATATCTAATTCATTTTTTCTTGTAACTTTTCAGCTTTCGATAGAAATAAACTGAATAGATTATCTGCATCGTTACTTTTTTTAGCATATATTATTTGATAATAGAAGAATTCTGAACTGTAGATTCTGCTGCATTATTCGAAAACAGAAATGACTAAACGATGGATAAAAGATCGTTTTGACGATGACAAACAGTTACGCTTAGCAAGACGTACGACAACAGTATCGCCAATTGCTTGCCTTCTGGAATGGGATTCTGATGAATGCCGAATTTTTCATCACAAACGACCGTTATTTGCACCTAATTTGGCGTATTCAAAAACTAAGCATGGTTCTCTATAGAAACAGATGTTTTATTTTTCTTTATTTTCAAAATTGAATTTGTCAACAGTTTCTGACTTTTCTAACAACGAAAATTTTTCCACAGCATTTGTAGGACAGGTGAAGAAAAATAGGCCTGCGGTTGAAAGGGCGAAGTTGTAAACTAGAATATCGCTATAAATGAGAGAACGGATTCTGCCATCATTATTTAAAACATATCTTATCAATAAACCTTTAATTTAAAATTAAATTATCCAATGTAATATACTATCAGGAACAAATAATAATTTAAAGGGGTAAATTAATATAAAAAACTGCTGTGCTCAGAAATGTTAAAAATAAATCATTAAAAGGAATTATTGAAATTATGTGGATGAAGAACCAAATAGTACTTAAATTATTAAATGAAATAAAGGATACTTCCGAATTTTTTAAGTAAAATTTTTGGTAAGCAAAAAAATTTGTAGCTTATCAGATTTCTCGAAGATGTATTTGAAAAATAATTTAATAGGAAACAAAATTAATCGTTCACGTATTACTTATTTATTCGTTTGTTTTTTTGCATGTTTTCTTTTTATTTAAATAAAATTTAAAAAAATAGGTACAGGATAAAAAATTGATTAGGAATCAAAACTAATAGCAAAATTTGATTAAAATTAGGAAATTTTTGGAATCTACATGCTGAAACACAATTCGAATGACTTTCATCACCAACTGTGATAGGATCAAACTTATCAAGCATCAGTTATGCTAATTATAACGTAGCTCTATTTATGTTTCAGGTTTGATCACTCCGGTTTTTCCGATATTACGAATAGCCGAGACAGGTGCAGAATCACCGATAACATCGTTGACTACGTCTGAAACAGCACCTTTAACTACTGAAGTATCTCCAGGTAGAACTACGGAACAACCTGAGGATCCGGATCAGGAGCATTATCAAGCTACAGTAAACGGTGAGTTCACTGAAAGCACTCACACGTTTCTTTCCACCACCATCACTACTACTACTGTCACCACTACTGCTACAGTACACGTCAGCACTGTCATTACTGGTACCTCTGTTACGTCAGCTTCTAATTTTTCTCAAAAGCATGGCATTACTCGTGGTACATTTGCTATTCCCAAAATAAATAGTAACCATAAAATGCTAATACCAATTTTACTTCGTTTTGATATCGATGATAGCGATGATAATGGTGATAATGGCGATCGCTTTACATTCTACTGGCCAACGGTGAAATCATTTCAAAGACAAATTCCAACTATTTCCTCTTCTGAGATAGAAAATCTGAAAATAAAATCACCAATGACAATCGATACGTTCCGTTGGAATGATAGTACAACAAAAAGCCCGTTTCATAGTTTAATATTTCAAAAAAAAAATATGGACCAAATGAGGATAAATATGAGAATTCTAGAACATCTATGAACAAGCATCTTCTGGTGCCAAAATTTCAGAATAACATAAATCAGCATGATTATAGCAACTATTCTAATCGTTATTCTGGATATTCTTATCATCCTGATAACGCACCTACATACAACCATAGCTATCTTAACGGCAAGCATAAACATTCTGGCTATTCTAGCAATAATCATAGTTACCTTCAGAATCCTAATATCATTCTTGTGTGTCAAAATTATCTTAAAAGCAAAACTGATTATTATAATTGTCCTAATACTACTGCAATCAGAGCTTTTTCTGCATCACTCTCACCTAGTATTTTGCAAGCTTCTACTTCACCACCGCTTTCTAGTATGGTCACTAAAATTATGCAAATTTCCAGTGCCGTATCACAGGAACTTAATCAAAATTATTTTGAAGATTTATGGAGCGATATTGCTGAACCACCAGCTGTTATCATAGATAGCGGCCAGAAGCAATCGACAAACAAGTCAACAAGGATAACGTCATCTACTGTTATCAGAACTATTAGTAATAATCTATCAACCAGGCCACTAACACCACCTACTGTTACCAAAACTATTAGTAGTAATCTATCAACCAGGCCATTGAATTTCACCACTTTACAAGCACCACAACCAACGCATCAGATTTTACCACTACACAAAAAGGAAGAAACACCTGGAAGTGATAAAACCCTAACGTCAACTACGCGAAGTGCTGATAAAAGTTTGACATCAACTATGCCAAAAATAGCATCTTTTTTGCTGAATATTTCAACTGAATCATCGTTAGTAATTGATAATGGAAAAGAGGGAAAAAAAGGAGTAGAAAGACCAGAAGCTAAGAATTCGGGTAAGTTTAAATAGTAGAGAATGTGCTTTTCCAAAAAAAAAAAAAAAAAAAAAAAAAAAAAAAAAAAAAAAAAAACTCTAACAATTGCAAAGCATCTTAATTCTTTTTTCTTCTCTTCAAATATTTTTTGGCTAAAATTTTCAATCAATTTCCAATTTTTCAATCTTTTTTTTCTTCAGCATGATTGCAATATTTCTTCCAAATTTTTCTAGTTTGGTCATTTAATAATCGTCCTCTTTTTTCTTTCTATCCTGTTATTTATTTTTTTTTCTTGGCACAATTTTCGAATGCATTAATTAAGGAATATCGAATGGAATATTAAAGTGAATGAATGTAGTGAGCAAATTTTAAACCATTTGAAAGTATTTTTTGTTTGTGCAAAACAATGTTGGATAATTGATTATTGATTACTGATTATCTTATTAAATAAATTTGATTAAATCCAATGAATTGACCGAACCTTGTCATTTGTTGTATTTGGTAATATAACTCTTAACATTCTGGATTATCCAAAAATAGCAGTGGTTTTTTTATTCCTTTTTCACTTTGAGTATACAAAAATATCATTGATTATTTAATTAAGCAATCTGAAAAGAAAAGTTGCAGGCGACATTCATACACAGTATAAACCACAGCGAGTGCTTATCGTACCTACCGTATCGTCTACATTGAAACATCATATCCGTACAACATTAGTAAGCAATACTATTTATGCAGTTAGGCCAACTGTTCCTATGGGTGAACTTATCACGGATACAGTTAAGGTTTGTCATTTGGTTATACTTATCATATCATGAAGAAATGATTAGAAAAATAAGCAGGAATTTCTAAACTGACCAAAAGACCTCTCTTGCAATCAGTTTTTTTTTCGAATTTAATCTTTTTTTTTTGAAAGGTTATATTTGGATTGTAAAGTTATATCAAAATAAATTGTTTTTTTTTATACCTCGATTGACCTTTTCAGGCTCCCACTATGCCGACAGATTTCCCACGTACAGCACTAATTTCAATAGCATCATTATCTGTGATCATTATCATCGCTATCGTTGTTTTTTGTGTTTTTAGGTGAATTTCGTTTTTCCCATTTACATCGTATGCTAATTCAAAGATTCGAATTCATTATTTCAGTAATGATTTTTGTTTAAAATTCAAAAAATTTGAAAACCTAGCAATACCTGATGTTTTTGTATCGTTGACAGATTTGCTTATATAAGATTTCTTTAAAGAATGAGGTTAAATATATTTTTACCTTAAATACTAAATATCTCTCGAAATCTCTGATGCCAAGATTTTTGTTTGTCTTCGTTTCTTATATTAATATCCTATTTTGGAATGAAATATTACCATTTTATTCAAGTTGGGCATGGAATAAAAAGATTTCTCGAAACCAAATTTTTTATTTCATTTATTCTTAGAACTTCTTTGCTAACCTATTTTTTGTGCAATAATTTCTAGCTAAATCAGAAAGAACAACAAATCCAATAAGACAATTGAGCTTTTATTGCAGATGCAGACAAAATGGTCCATCAACGGATCAGTATCCAATGGTTTGCAGCGGAAAACAATCCGGTTACGCCCCGATACCGGCCGAAGTGTCGCCACCATTGATGCGCGAACAGCCCAAACAGAACTCTGGTCCATTCTTCCAGAATCGGATAAATCAACTTGATGGATATCAACCGATCAAAGGTGCTGTAATACCGAATGGAAATAATTTGGCGAGTAATATCAAAGGTAATTGTGCATCATCCGTGAATGGTAGGAAGAAGGAATTCAAGGAATGGTATGTTTAGTTGTGATCTGATCGATATGATTTTTCATATGTTATGAGAGTTGTGTATTCTTGAAATTGCATTTAATCTTCATCCAACTAAAATTCATTTATTTTCTTTCGATTTATTTTAAAATGAGGAAAAAAATGGTGCCATAGACCTAAAAATTATTGTTGTATTAATTTAAGGGAAACTAATGTGGATATTCGCCACGTGAAATTACGTAGACCAATTGTCTAGAACTATAAGTGATTGACAGCAATGAATTGTAGGAGCATTTAACTTTTTAACTTGGATGTCCTACCAAAAAAATAAATAATTTTGCTAACATGCTGCATTTTTTTTGTAAAAATTTCTAATTTTCAAAATTTTATGAATTTGAGAATAAATTTGTCATGTTTTAGTAATATATTCCCCAAGTTTTTGTGCTTTTTTATTTTCATTTACTCTATTTTTTCCATATCATTTTGAATTTTCTTTCTTTATTCGCTGTTTTTCTAATGCATTTAAATGTACCTTTGTTATTCAGTAATTCTATTTTATTATACTTTTCTCATACTTAAGTTTTTTTATTAGAAATTAATTCATTCTTTCTTACTGATAACCTCTTCGTTGACAACATTAATCTTTTTATTTGTAAAGCAATGAAATAAACTTTTATATTTCCCTTGGTCTTTTTCAATTTTATCAATAATTCCCTTTAGTTCAATTCTATAAGAGTATGCTATCGATGTTCTAATTAACACTTTCTTTTGCAAGTATTTGCAATTTAAATTATGCGAAATTGTTGTATTTGAAATAAAGACAGTATTTTTCTGTTTCAATTTATTCAAATTTTATAATGCAAAATTTTGTTCGGATTTTGATTTTTTCATCTTTGCAATTGCGATATGCATTATTTATTGTTTCCCTCATTACATTCTTTCTTCTAAAATTCTTTTTTCGGAATTGTGATCTTTCTTCAAGTTTTTTCTTTTCTAATTTTAGATTAATTAATTTTAACTCCTGGCTGGAATGCAGTCTGCATAAAGCATGAAGAAGTTTAGATATAAAACTTTTAATATTGTCAATGAAATGCAATAAGCGCTGAAAGGAGAAACAAAATTTCAAAAAATTTTGAATTGCAAACAGTAATACTTGCCAGAATATAGTTCATATTCTGCCAATTATTAATCACTTGAAAGAAGGGATTTTTCAAATATCTCATACCTTAAGTTTTTTATATTTTGATGAGTTTCTGAAATGCAATAAACAAATATGCTTGCCAAATGGAAATTCACTATGAAGAATGCTAAAATTCTCGATCACACTTATCACTGATCAGTTTTGATCTTTATCAAAAGCTTGCCTCGGTGATTCTTTCATTGATTTTTATTCCAGCAAATATTTCAGAAAAAAAATAAAAAATATTCATCTTCCTTTCTTTGACTAGTTTTTATTCTTCCCATAATTAGATTCCTCGGTACAAAAAAAAAAAAAATGGCTGATCACTTTTGAAATTTATTATTATTAAAAATAATTCATCTTCTAATGTCCAATTTTACATACTTTATAGATTGGGTAACATGAATGTTAAAGCTGATCTTTTCGAATTTTTTTAAAATTTCGGATCGAAATCATTATTACCAAAAATTACAATTAAAATTTGAGAAAAGCCTCGAAATTTTTTAAAATTCAACGGATGCATTTTTACTAGGAAATGCACTTTTTAGTTTTCTATGAGAATCTCTAATAGATACCAAAAACTAACTTTAGCTTTTAAATATATATATTTTAGATTAATTATAGCTTGAAACTTGGGATCCAATCTACCAAGCTCGTCAAAACCGAAATAATTAATAAAATTGATAAAGAAAGAAGCCAATAAATGGATTGATAAAAAAGAGAGAATACCATATACCGAAAAATCGACGAGAGACTATTTTTAACCGGTTGTAAAATGGAAATTTCTGAATCGAATAATTATCCGATTTATCGCAAGATATTGCTGATTCATCTGATTCATCGATTCATTGTAAAATATAATTATCGATTTATCGAAAGGCATTTTCACATATCAATGTATACAATTCGTTTGAAATTAATTATTTTGGAATGAATAATTCATTTTAAAGCCTTAAATTCGTCTCTTAACAATTTTATGAATTTCTGAAGTAAACAAAGTTTTTTTATTTTGTTGAAACTGAACAACAGACCGGACAAATTGTCTGCCTCGTTCGTCTAAAGCGATAAATCCAAGATGAATAAATACATCGCAAAACAAAATGATTGGTATGTACCTCTCTCTTTTTCTCTTCCCCTCTCTCTCTATTTCTCTCTTGTTTCTTGGAAAGGTTGTCGATAAAAATGAATTGATGACAATAATTTTTGCATTGTTCTCAACGATTTATATGGAATCATTTGTATTTCAAATTGTGATTATAAAAAATGAAACTTTATTCTTTTTCTTCTTGAATTTTGTTTTCTTTTTTTCTCAAAGAACAACTTTTTCGTCTTCATAAGATGAATTTTCTTCTATTCAAACAAAAATATTATCGATTGCAGTGATTGCAGAAATCCACGTTATCATGGCAGTTCTCTTTGAAGAATTCCGCCCTGTTCATTTTATTGATATCTGAAGCTGTTCATATGTTCACAACATAAATAATAATTACAGTTAGAATTTAAGTGTTCTGTAGATATAAACATAACTTGGAAGGTCAAATTTCTATCAATTAGATTGACCTCTGCTCCTTAACAAATCATCAGAAGTTGGCATGATACAGGAATTGATTCAGAAAAATTTTGCAGAGAGATAGATATATTTTCGCTGGCTATTGCAGATCAAATAAAATACACGATTATACTGGAATATCGGCTGATATTAGTTAGTGTTAGTGACTAGTGCTATAATTATCATTGCTAATATCATTTGATGACAAAATGCAAGTAAAATTGTTTGGAAAAGTTAAGTAGTATATAGGCTGTAAATAAGTTCTTGATGATGAGAAATGAAGATGAAGGAGAAGGAGAAGGAAAAGGAAGAGAAGAGGAGAAATTTAAACACTTTACACTTTAAAACTGGAAGATATAACATCGTCCTGTAAAGATAAAGAAAGAGAATCTGTTGCTACTATGCAAGCTCGAAGTTGAAGAAAGCAACTTTTTGTGTGTTCTTTTCTGAGTGGATCTTCTTGCGACATCTTAACGTAATCATCGCAATTCTTATTCAATTCTTCAAAATTTATATTATTTGGAGGGAAAATTTTTAACAAAAATTATCGTATTCATACTTTTCATTTCGTCTTTTAAAGTCGAAACTCATATTTTAGCTTGAGATTTAATAGAAACCTGCCAAACTGTTGCATTTTTGTTGCATTTGAACTGTAAACAATTGAATAAATTAATTCATTTCAGTTAATGTAATGTTATTTTATCCCACGTTGTAATTTTATCATGGATGAATATAGACTGAAAACTTTTGCAAAATTTTAAAATTTAAACTAATTTTTTTTAAATCATTTATATATCAAGAATTTTTGCCACAACATTTGATGTATTATTTGCTAGTTAAATTTGAGATGATTAAGATAACGCGAAAATGCAAATGAAAATGATATGCCAGACTTAATGATAAGCATGACGTGACGTGAACTATCAGCATGTAACTGAAATGTTTTGCGCTAAGAAAGATTCTAATTCAAGTTGAATTAAAACCCATTCTGCAAAAATATTTGAGTTATATTTTGGCAAAACTCTTAATTAATGTTGGTAGTTTATTCGAATTTCATTTCAAAATTTCATTCGACAACTCCAAACATTTCTCAAATTGCTCTCTCGTTAGATTTCAATCTTAGTCGATAGATCAGCATTTGTTCAACTGACAAAATAGAACATAAATTTTCATATGATTCGTTGAAATTAATTTTACAAAGAGGATTGCAATGTTATTCCTGCAATATGCTTAATGCTTAGCTGTCATTCATCATGTTGTAAAAATATTTGAGTTTTTTTTCGAAATCTTTTAAATTTTCGAGGTTATTTATTATTCCAGCAAAATAACTAAACAGTTTTGAAATTTCTGAAGGTTATCATTAAATTCTTCATTGTTATCTGCTAGGTGATAATTGAAAAGGAAAGGTAAAATAGTTAATTGATACTTGAGATCGATCTATCAAATCATTGAGGGTAGAGACAATGTCAGCAATGTTACTCATCCAATTTCTTTATTCTTCCTTTTTGTCTCTTTGAAATAGTATAATGGCTATGGGAATTTCTTTTTATTCTTTCTAAGCAGAAATTATTCAAAAAAAAAAGTAACCTAAATATATCAGAAGCCAAGCGTCGCATGTAAACATTGTTTATGTCATATTTTGATGGCTCAAAATTCATTAGTGATTTTGAAATATAAATCTAATTCAAATATTTCTATATTTAAATATATATCAAAATTTAAAACAATCCTTAGTAGAATGTCTGTTTCTCTTTCAAATGATGTTTGTTTATTGATACATGATATATATTTCTTGCAGGTGTAATAATATATTTTGTTTACAGATAATTTTGAAAAGAATGGAAGTTTAGAACGAATGTACGAAATACTTTAGACAGTAGACAACAGCTATCAAAATGCCTTTCAAGCGACCTCTGGGAGAGCGAATTGAAAATCAAACTTTACCGAATTTTATAAGAGTAAGTTTCTCTGCTTGCCTGGTTTTTTGTAAAATAAAAATATCAATATTTCGAGAAAAAACTAAAATGAAATAATGCAAGTAAGGTAGCAATGGAAATTTTAAAATATACTTTCTGGATGATGACACCTCATCTCGACTGAATAATTACAATTTTTATTTTCACTAAAATAAAAGTTTTCCAACGAAAATATGATAAAAAAGAAAAAATAAAGATGCTGTAAATAATAGTTTTCATCAATCTTAAATTGCTAGAATCATTATTCATAAAATTTTTTACAGCCACTTCAAGATAAACGTGTAGTAGTTGGCCAGAATGTACTGCTCGAATGTCAAGTGGCGGGACATCCGGATCCGGTTGTAAAATGGCTTAAGGACGATCATGATGTTACGCAATGCCCTGATTATGAGGTCAGTTACATTTTAAATTCTGTTTATTTATTTTAGATTCTTCATTTTTATTTTTTCTTAATTTCCATAGTTCTTTCATATTTCAGTTGTTCACTTCTGTGATCTTGGAGGACATTTGTTTTCTCACATTGCAAAATTTAATGATCATAACGAAAATACTTGGTTTGCAGACAAAAATTTTGTGAATTTTTAGTTAAAAAGTGGAAAACTCTCAACGTTTTTGTTAATTAAATATTATTAATTAAAATATTCTTTGGAGTGATGTTATTTTAAATAGAGCCATTATAATTCATTAGATAGACCATACTTTATTCAAATGATTAATATCTGAATATTCTATGTTATCATTATTTGTTAGTAATAACTATGTATACATTTTTCTCTTTGTTTTTACAAATCAAGCATCTTTAAATTTTCTCGATTTCATGGTTTGAGATGTAAATGAGGAATTGATAACATTTTTGTTGAAAAAAAGTCGTAGGAATGAATCGATTATAAGGATTGATATAATAGAAAGAAAGTAATGGAAGAATATTTTCCACATATTATTAAAAAAGAAATTAATATAAGACTAATAAAAGTTTTCGACGAGTTTCTCTATCGAGTGAAATTTTTCTATTTCCCGTTCGTCCCAATTTTCAGAACTATTTATTATTCGAAACTATATTGCTCTTTTAATTTAATACTAAATTTCTAGAACTTTTAAATTTTGCCATTATGGTTTACTCAGACGATAGTTTTCTAGGAAATAAAATTTAGTTTTAAAAATTAGCATAATTCAAATGATTCAAGTGACGATGTGACAATGCATGATGTCACAAATGTTATAATTAAAAAATGAACGCTTTTTTGTAAATTTTTTGAATAGGCGCATAATTTATAACGTGCATTTATGGTGTTTGTGTATAATTTTTTTGAATAAAATTTATGATATATCTAGTTTACGATATTATAAATAATTATTGCTGATTGCAAAAGAAGTGAGTGAAAATATTGCAGATTTCAAGCGTTGGTGTTAAACATCATTTAGCAATCAAAAATGTGCAAGCTGCGGACAATGGTCGTTTTACGGTACAAGCAATGAATGCAGCAGGTATTAAGCAATCAACATGCATGCTGATTGTTGCACCTGCACCGACACCAATTCCCGGTGCAAAAAGTGTCGCGTTAGTATATTTTTATCATTTTTTAATGTTCTCTGGCAATAAACTATTTCAGTTTAAAACAAAATTCAAATTCTCCAACTTTTGGCATTTTTTTTTAAATGAATTACACTCAAATCATGCTTGCTTATCAAAGTTTTAAAATTTATAAGTTAGTCATTTTAGTCATCTTAATTAAAAGCATTTCTTCTTTACTTGTGTTGCGATTTTGCCTGCATTTTTGCAGTAGAGGTCAATACTAGGATTAGCTTCTTAGAGAGTTTTATATACGCATTAAAGCAAATACAAGGTGCTTATTCCTTCGTTGCAATTAACCAAGAAGTGGTCATTGGAGTGCATAGTAAGATTTAGGTATACCGCGAAACACCAGCTTCAATCATACCAAGCGGGGAGACAATGATAGTGCTAATGGCTGTTGGAATCAACTCAAACTTAACTTTTTATATTGATTTTATAAAAAATGTTACAATTCGTTCATTTAGTAAATTTTGAATTCAATTGGCAATACTTTTAATCAAAATCCCATGAAATCCGACTTATCTATATAAATAAAGATGCAAATTTCGTTGCGGTTTTTGACACAACATTTCAAGTTCTTCACCGATTGATTTGAAATTTCGTATTAGCTAGTTTCTAAGCTGTTCCGTTTTGGTATACAGTATGAAATTTTGCATCCAACAAAAAATGTACTTGCCATTGAATGACAGAATTATTTCATTTCATCGATCACATTGATACAATCATATGATGGTCAAACAGCAAGTGGCAAAAATACTTTTAGTTTCTAAATGCTTCAAAAATGATTTTAATTTTTAAGATATAAGAACTGTACAGTTCATCTTTTTGCATTTTCAGCTGATGCACAACATTCAAAAGCATTTGCAAAAAAGTAAAGTAAAGTTTAGCAGTTATTTAAAATGATCACATTGAGCATTTAATTACTGGGCAGTCCTGTTATTTGCATACCATTTTCTGGAGGTAACTATAATGTAAGATGATCTGTTTATTTAGTGTAGCAAGATTTTTCACATTCAATTTTTCAAACAAACATTCAACTGAATGTAAGGTTTTGATTTTCATATAATGCATTAATTCTATTTTCAATCTTTATTTTTTTCAGAAATTCACCAGCACCACCACAAACACCTATTGGTCCTTCAGCACCAATATTTTTGAAAGATTTAAAAAATTCACCGCTGAAACCTGGTTCGCAGATAATATTAGAAGCACGAGTTGTAGGTCATCCAGAACCACAAGTAGAATGGTTGAAAAATGGTTCATCACTTAATAATTATCGGTTTGTTCCATATCTTTTATTATTTAAAATTTACTATTTCATGAAAGTTTCATGTTGAAGATCATTTTCAATTATAAGATGGATTGAAAACTTCATGTGAATGTTTACAATGTCAAGTTTTATTGTAAGTGCGGGTTATCATATATATTTCTCGAAAGAGACTAGCTCAAAAAATATCAGCATATCGAATTCACGTTTTTTTTTTCTTTTTAGTCTTTGTTTTCAGAAAATATCTGAACATTTTTTAATCGTTATCGAATCCCTCAGCTTTAAGACACTCGTTTATGTTTTAAAGGAATTCCTTAGTCACTATCATTCAATAATAGCTGTTGATATGATCTGACAATTTACATTATCTAACCCTTATTTTTTTACTTTCTTTTATTTTTATTTTCTCACATCATTTGTTCTACAACTTATTAGCGGAAAATTCTGCTTCCCAATCATGAATTCTAGGATTCTTTAGTGATTAGATTCCATTACTTCTTTCCAACGAACAGCTCTCGTTTTCGCTTTTCACATTTCTATTCTAAGAATAGTAGAGAAATGCGAGATTTGGATTTCTTTGAATTACGTTTACAGAATACCTATAAATGTATCAAATTGGCATCTTAGCAGTCTCTAATTCGAGATCTTAATTAAATATTACTTTCTTAAAAGTAAAAACTTTATGCCTTAAACCCTGAATATTTTTATTTAAAGCGATGAAGTATGAAACTAATTCCTTTTACCTCATCATTAGACTCACTTAAGCAACCTGAAATGCGTTTAGCTGTAAGAATATATGACTTCTTATCTAACAGTTCATATGACATTAGTTTTATTGTCAGAAGTATAAGTTAGATGAAATTTAAATGAAATTTTAAAACAAATCAAAATGAAAACGAAAATAAAAAATGAATATTGATTATCCGTACAAGGTAGGCATATGTTACAAATTATGTTTGCAAAGCTAAATCATCTGACTGCGAGCTGTCCAAATTTTTTAAATCTCTGTTCAAAAAATATTTCACTTTTCTATTAATTTTTAGTAAAATTTAGTTATTTTTAGATTTTATAAGTATTTGTTCTGCGATCAAAATAGATTTTTTAGTTTCGAAATAGAATCGATAAATTTTTTTAGGATTGGTTTTAAACAAATTTTTATATTTTTGATGCAACTATGAGAAGAAAATAAAAACTTTGGTCATTAATTCTACTTATATGATATTTGATTTCAAGAATATTTGAATCGCTTTCTTAAAATCAAAAATTTATAAATGAAAATTTCGTTTTTAACAACTTTTCCGAAGAATTTATTAAACTGAATAATTGCTTCCGATATTAATGAATGAAATTGGACGAAAGAATGCATTTTATAATTTTACTGACTAAATAAAATTACAAATTCAAATATTTTAAATGTACTTTAGCTTTTGGCAGTTATTTTTTGCAAATCGAAAAGATATCGATTTGTTTGAATGAAGAATATAAATTGACCAAAAACTGATAGATTTTTTTTTGTGAAGCAAGTTTTATTCTATAAAAATATAACTTGAAATAGAAATTTTTCGAATTTCATGGATTTACTAAATTGAATTTATTACATGATTAAAATGGAAATTTATCAAAAGAAATTAGTTGAAGTGAAGTTTATCTGCAGTGCGAGGACAGAATATGATACGCGGACAGGTATTTGTGCATTAATTATACCTCAAATGTTCGCAGATGATATTGGCGAGTATACATGTCGAGCGACCAATCCACACGGAATTGCCGAATCTTCCGCACAGGTAAATATTTTGTTTTTTTTTGTCGGTAATTAGAATGTTTTAATTTGCTATTCACGAGAAATGTCGCTGGTAGTACGCCTTAAAGTCAGATAAAGTAAGAATTTAAGTCTTTGAAAAAGGAAGAATGAATTTGAATTTTTATTTTGCATTATGTAAGTACCAGTTTTTAAAGGATTGGATCAGTAATACATGATATTGATTACATTGAAAAGCAATAAATTGTGCATAACTGAACGATAAAATGAGATTTAAACCAGGAATTATTGCTTGGCTCAATCAGCAAGAAACAGCTGGGTCTGGATGAGGCTTATTTGATAAAATCAAAATAATTTTCCGTGAAATAAATTGATAAAGTGCTATCTATCATAACTTTTCATCATATCTGCCATTTTTAATAATGGATACTTTCATTTTGGAGCGTGTTTGAAAGCATTTTTCCTAAAAAATTCTACCACAAATTATGAGATTATTCTACTATTCTTTCTAAGAAATTTTTTTGTTTAAATTTAATTCTAACGAGAATAATTTCTTGTCAATTTATAAAGTTTTGTTTTGAAGCTAATGCGTCGAGATGAATTCGATAAATGGTTTTATGAGCAACAATCGTTGATTACAAGAGAACGAAAACAAGCTATGCTAGCACAATCCCAAAAACTCAGGCCAGGCAAGAGAAACTTTTCTTCATCTTGAAAATTTACGCGACAAATTGGCATATTTATCAAAATGTTTGTCAGTTTATGCGACAAGTTGACATATCAATCAAAGCATCTGTCAATTTATGCAACAAGTTGAAATATCCATCGGAAGATTTGTCAAATCTTAGTGGAAGAAGCGAAAATGAAGAAATTAAAAGCTGTAAGAAGGGAAAAGATTCGAAATTTTCAAAATTCATTCATTATTTTTCGCAAGTTTTCAAAATATTCGAATGAAATCGTTCGTACGTATTGCAGCAGCAGAATCTAATCGGTCAATTCCGCGAACAACACAGCAACGACAAACTGCATCACAACGTCCAGTAACTGTTGTGCAACGTCAAGAAAAACAAAATAACAATTTCGATTGTGATAGCATTGTAAGCTGATATTATCAGTCTTTATCAGAAGATAAAGGAAGCTTTGTTTCAAGAATTTCAAGGTTGAAATGTTGAATGGGAACTTTTTTAAAGTTATTTTATTCGTTTATTTTAGAAGGAAATAATAATAGGGAGTTCTACAGCGTTTATATTTCGTGCTTGATAATGAACTTTTCGGCCAGTTTTAATGATATCAAAGTGAATAATGTTTAGCTGAAGCATACTTTTATCATTTTTCATGTATTGATAGAAGCTATTTGGAACTAAATTTGGATTGAGCAATTTTAGAAAATTCCTTAGCAATTGATTAATTAAATCTATCATAATTATGTCTTCTAGCCTTGGGGTCTCAGCGAAAGTGAAACAGAAGCCGAACTTGCATCCATCGATTCTCGTAGTTTCGGCGGACCACCTCAAATTCAAACTCCGTTGAAAGGATTGAGATTGACAGAAGGCACTGATGCTATTTTACAGTGCAATATTACAGGAAATCCTAAGCCAAAGGTTTGCTTACTTTAATTATCTGAGAGAATTTAATAGTTAATACAATCAGTGAAAATATATCATTTATGAATTCTCAAATTTCGTTCCTCTATTCCAATATTTATGCTTAGAAAAATGTAAGAATAGTTTTATCTTTTTTGATTTATGTTTCAGGTATAGATAAATTTAGATATATTTCATTTTCGACAAAGTATTTCTGCAAAATGAATTTTCGAATTTTCAAATTTTTAATTGTTCGATATTAAGTTGATCTTGGAGAATATGGTTTTAGCTTCGTTCCAGCAACATATTTCTTCCAGATAACATGGCTTAAAAACGGACAAATCATGGATGTGATTAATTCAAATGGAATTACAGCTGTATTTAAAGGATCGCTGGCATTAATTAAAATTTCATCAGTAATTCCTAAAGATAGTGGCGATTATACGCTTATCGCGGAAAATTATTATGGAAAGGTTGGATAACTTTCAAATTAAAAATTTATGATTCACGTTTAATAATCAGAAATTTACAATTTACGTCTAATTGACAGAGTCTCGAACTCTTTCAAAACTCTTTGATTAAATGATGGAAAAAGTAAAATGCTAATAATTCATAAATCAATTGATAATTCAATTTATACTTATTCAAGAGTTTTCCCAAGAATATGCAGAAGTTTTTTTTTCATAAGCATTTACTCATTTTGGTGTAAAAATTTTTTCAAATTTCTGCTCAATTTAATCCAAATTTTATTTACTAATATAATTTAGAATGAATATACTGATATCATATAATTGAAATAAATCTAACATGCTCATCATTCAGCATGATGCTGATGGAAATATTAATTCTCTAATGCAATTTCAGAAACTAATCTCATTAAGCATGAATTTATTTAGGGAATCAGTCCATTTATTTTTTCTGGAAAATTAAAAGTAACACCACTTTTTTTGTTTAATTTTTGCAAAAATGTTTAGTCACGGAATGTAAACATCCGTTTCGCTTAAATTTTACAACACTGAATCACAAGTTCTTTTTAACTCTCAATGTGCCATATGGTTGACTCGTAGAAATGAAAACAGTAAACAGGCAAGCTTTAAGATTAAAAAAAAAAGAATGAAAAATTATCGAATTTTGAATGGTTTACGTGAAATTTTCAGAATAACTTTATCAACTAAAACTTAACGTAACGAGTTTAAGTTATCAAAAAAGCTTAAAATGAAACTTTACCAAATAAAAACTTTGAAATGCAAACAGAAAACGAGCATGCTTTAAGATTTAGAAGAAAAAAATATCGAATTTTAAGTAGATTAGCGTGAAATTGTCAGATCCAGAAAAATTTAGCTTGACTAGTTACCAGAAAAATCCAAAACAATCTTATTAATAAAATGCTCTAAAAATTTTCCATAAATTTCATGCATATTATTGTTTTTAATTGATGAACTGTTAAAGCCTTGATTCTTGCTGTATGGAAAAAAAATTTACTAACATGCTGCAACATATCATTATTGAAGTGTGCTGTTGAAACATATAATTTTTTAAACCAAGATTTGAAACAGTCTGCAATGTAAAATTAAACTTCGCTTCTGAAGTTTGGTAAATTCTCATCAGAGAATAGTGATTAATAAGTTATCATGCCACTAATGAATTATCATATCTATGAGTCATCTCTTGTTAATTTCAATTTCCTTAACTACAGATAACATGAAGAAAATGATAGGAGCAAATACTATCAATTCTTCGCCTAAATTCTATCAGAAGCTAATATTAAAGCGATCTTATATTCAATCTTATATTAATTTTGCTATCTTTTTTGATTGCATCTATCATTATGATTCCATTTAGCCTTGCAAATTATATAATTTCATCCATTAAATAAAAATAGACTACAGTAAGATATTCAAGGATAAGCAATGAAAATTTTAAAAGTGCTTTAATATCTTGCGATGATTGATGATGTCTCTTTTATTGCTAAGTCATTAAGAAGAGCGAAAATTTAAAAAACCGCTCAATCGTTTCTATTATTATAATATATTTTATTTATTTTTAAAGATTTCACGATAAAAAAAATCCAGTTTCCAATTCACAGTTCAATTTTTTTTTCGCAAAAAATGTTTGCATTTTATTTGACAATAAAATTAATATTGCACGGAAATTTCATTTTATTTTTGCGCTTTTTCATAAAAATACTAATTATACTACTGTAAAATACTAATTTTATTCGTTTTTTTTATTAGCAAACTAAAATGCTGGGGAAAAAATTTTTGAGAGAATTTGTTTGAAGACAATATTTTCTAAAAAAAAAAAAGGCAAGAAAAAGAATACTTTGCATGAACTGTATCTTACTAAAACTTTATTTTATAGACAATTTTTTCTTTTTTTAAATACAGGTCTTAATAACGATCAACAACGTTTGATTTAAAATAGCGAAAATTTCTTCGCAAAATATTTGAAATTCTGAAAATTATCTTTAAAACTAGATTAGCCTTTTAATGAATTCCATTCCTGGGCCATTTTTGTTATTATCCATCAAGCTTCCTGTCTATTCTTTTGCTTATTATTTGAAAGGGTCTTGCTAAAAACTACCTGATCAAAAGGTGCGAAAGTTTGAAATTTCAATTTAACTTAACAAAAATAATGTGATTGATCATTTTGCTTTGTATTTTTTCAATATGTAAGTATCAGAAAACTGCTTCAAAAGCAAACCTCGTCGACTTTTTTTTAAGGGTCAATCCATTGTCAATTTTTATTTTGATTTTCGGATTGTTGAAGCGGCTTGCTCTAACGATATGATAAGAGTTTGAGCTTCGTTTAATTAATCATGTTGAGAGTGAACTGAGGTAGATGAATGGGTGAATCGCTTTCCTCAAACTAAACTTCTGCATCTCTCCTTCGTCTGGTTCTTCATTTGTTTAACTTTCAATGGTACTATTTGCTAAACGCTCAACACTTATTTCCGTTGTTTTCTTTTATGATTAGTCAGCAAAAAAAAAAAAAAAAAGAGAGAAAAAATAAAAAATGCAAAGTTAAGCTTTCTGCAGTTAACTATGCTTCGTATTGCTAGTGATAATGATAATGATGATAATATTTGAAAATAGAAGAAAAAAACAAGAGAAAAAGGTGAAGTCCTTTTGCACTCTTGAAGACAAAATATGGGGGAAGGAAGATTGCAAGGCGTAAATTTAAGCACTGCTTTATCGTCGAAAATAGCGCTAATGATGAAGAAAAAATCTAATAAATTAGTTCAAAATTCTTGAAATATTAAGAAGCAAAGGAATAGAGGGAGGGAAACGAAAAAGAATTGAAATTCGTTCAAAATATCCTCTCCGATTTTTTACAAATCATTGGGATGGTTGTTTTGAGCGTTGCTTTCTCCAATACTTGACGTTTGTTATCGTGTGAGCGTCAACCGGATCGAACCGATATCGCGGTATTTTGAAGTGAGAAATATTGGAAGATGAAAGAAGCACCTCCCGTCGTACCTCCCACACATATTGAAGCCACCTGTCTTTTCAATTCTTTTATAATTGAATCTTCCGAACCACCAGCAGTTCTTTTCATTTAACACTCTACGGATACCATCTATCCTTCCTTCATCTGGTCAAATTAATTTCATCTCATACTAATGCAAAACTATTCTATAGATTCCAGCCTTTCTCCTTTTAATTTGCAATTGAAGGATTAAATTGATTTGTAATCGAAACTATCACTTTACCGATTCTGGTGAAATTTTAATTGAAACTGAATTCATGGATTCAAAGAAGTAGAATGATTGATTAAAAATCACTCTTATTATTGATATCTTTTGATCATTCGGTATCACTTATTTAAAAATATCCATGTTTTTGAATCAGACGCATCTCTCTATCAACTTTTATGATAGCTGAAAAACATCTTATTTAAATTTCATCTCTGGTCATCTCTTGCGGAACAATCTTTATGATATAAAAATATCTCTCCAGTGTTTTTTAAATTACTTCAATCTGAACAATTCTTAGAGATTGATTGTTTATATGAATGGAAAAGCAAGAGATTGATATATATATATATATATTTGAAATATATATCAATCTCTTGCTATTTAATATTTCAAATTTTACTAAATATTACATCTCAGCACATATTATTAAACTAAGCTTCTGGAAGATAATTTTTTTAGCTTGAAATAACGAAACACCGAACTGCACTATTATAACTTTTTAATGCTCAAAAATTATTATTCGAATTTATTGAATTATTTATTATCTTCGATTATACTTGCATCTTTTACTTGTTATTTAAAAATCAAAATCTTATTATTAAAAAAAAATTGCTTGAATAAAAATAGAAACATGAAAATGAATAATAATAGTATAGTGATAACATAATTATGACACAGTAGTATAATGATAACTTCATTGTCATTTAATAATGCAGTGATAAGTATGATTATGACACAACAGTACAATAATAGATGTATATCGTCATCGTGACTGTTGTCTTTTTGCATAATTATTTGATGGCACAGGTCTCGTTTCATCGACTCTCGAATGTCTAATTGGGTAAGGTAAATACGTTGGGTGATATAATTAGTTCGGCGTACTCTCGAATAGAGAGATAATCCCACCTTTTACATTGATTCTTGTCTCGACTTTCATTTATCATACCACTGCTAATTTTTGATGACACTTCAGATCGATCATAAAATTTAGCATCTATTTTCATTAGCAATTATTTCCAATTCATCATACATTACATCATTGAGAAGTTAATTATGGCAATTGTTCTACTTTTTTTCAAATTCTTGTTTTTTATGAATTTTTTTTTTTTTTTTTTTTTGGCAAAAACAACCAATTGCATTCGTTATTTCATTAAATTTTAATTAAGAAGATAGCTAATTTGTGTCCATTGTTGGCAATACATGAATTTTTTGACCAAACAATTGATTAATATCGATGAATTTTAAGGTTCAAAGTAAAGCGCGTGTTGAAGTATATCCATTGCATATACCGAATGAGCAACGATCATTACGATCACCTGAACAGTACCAGAAATTGTATCCGGTAGATAATATTTACGAACAACCTGATCAATTGCAACAACAGGTTGGATTCTTAGTTTATTAAAATTTTTTTGTCAAAAAAATTGCAAATTAATTTATTTTTCCGAAATCAAACTTGTTATTCATTCATAAAAATTTAAAGCTTCATTTTTTTTTATCAAAAATTATTTTTATGTTTTTTTATGTAAGTTTGAAATGGCGTTGGAAACGAAGGCCTCATGTATTTGACGTTTTGGTATTCTTTGCTGTAGATCTAAAATCATATTTAGGCTGAGAATCAATTTAATTTTCAATTTATTTGATTTCTGTAGGACATTTTACATCCAATAGTTTCCCCAAATGTCGCGATCCTGTAAGATGACGATCAAAAGATAGAGACCAAAATTAGTTGAAAAAAAAAAGCATTGACAATGATAATCAGCATTGTTTACTAGATCAATTTTAGAAATTAACAAGAATTTCTTCTTTTGCTGCAAAGTTCAAAGTTCAGCATTTTAACGATCTATTCAAACCACTCCTAATGCTATTACTAAAAATATTTGTGAATCTTCTCTCAATTCTTTTGTTACCATAAGAAAACTAAGTTCTCCAAATTTCCAACTAAATATTTGCCGATTGTTATTGCAACGGAATGGATGAAAAAGTAAAGGGAATGGTCCTGCATAGAGAAAATTTCTTAAGCTTTAGATTTTCCTGAATTTCCTATAGAAAATTTCATAAATTCCTTAAATTTTAAACAATTATACTAAAATGATGTAGGTAATAGATTTGTTGCAGAAATAAGATTATTAAACTTTCATCATTTGTTCCTAACTTATTGAAAAACTTTAAAATGAATAAACATCGATAAGACAAAAATTGATTCATTTAAGTATAGTTATTGTAATCAAACCTTTTACTGTATTTGAAAGAATGGCTAAAGAAATAAAACTTATCATGAAATGATTACAGAAATTATAGCAAACACTAAATGAAATATTTTATTTACTTATTTAATATGTGCTAGTTATTAATTGTTTATTATTATTCACTTATTATTTATTTATTTATTTAATATATGCTTTATTGTTTGCTGTGATTTGTCCTAAAATAGTACAATAATTACTTTAGAAATTATGATTTTCCCATTATTATCGAATAAAAATAGCTATTGTAAATTTGATAATGCTCTACATATATTCCAGTGATTATCTTAAAATTCCAAAATACTTTCACTACTTTTAGTTCCTATACGATTGATTGTTGATCGGGTTTGGATCAAATCGAATCCTAATGATTTCAAATTTAGTCAGGAACTAAATTATAGGCGAAAAAAAAAATGATTCAGTTTCATCAAATTAAGAAATAATTATTTTCTTTTCTTTTTTCTTTTTTTTTTTTTTTTGCTGAAATTTAGAATTTAATTTATGATGCAAAGTTGTGGATCAGAACTCAGCATTATTGCTTTACGATGTTAGATTTTAGGTATTACTACGTAGTGTGATGCTGTATTTGCTTTTGTCAAATTTCGTTCGAGAATAAATAATCCGGTGCATTGTAAACAATATCATACTAGTCAAATCAAATCGAATTGTTTCTTTTTTTTTTGATCAATTTGCGATGACTAATTCGTCTATATTTTTTATTTTAAAATTTTACTGGAAATGAACAAATTTTTTCAGTTAAATCGTTTCAATTATTTGAAAAATTTATTTCTTAGAGTATATAAGTTCCAAAATCCAAATTATACCAAAAAACTATAGTCGAAAGATAATTGAATGGATAATATGAATTTAGAAACTCATTAAACTAAATTAAATGATAGATTTTTTCATTTTCTTTGAATTGATTTTTTCTTGAATTTCATAATTTATCTATTTATTATCATACTTATTTCCAATTAATTGCTATCATAATTGGCTAATTGTAAAGCAAGTCATTAGGAGAGGAGAAAAATGCGACAAGCAATGGAAAGAAGAATGAAGTTGCACTCCTCGAAAGACTTAGCGTTGTTGAAAATTTGAAAAAAAATGAAAAAAGCGAAAAGCTGAAAAGTGAAGCAAATACAGTAGGAAAAAACTTATTTTAGAAATTGTTTCACAAAAGTTTATTTTATTTTTAATTTTTTTTTATTTTTCATTCAATTTTTTCAGTGGCAAGAGAAAAGTCACAGGCAACAGCAACCAATCAGGCATTTACCGGAGCAGGCATATTACGCTCAACCAATAACTCCTCAACAGGTTCTACCGTTTTTGATTTGAGCTTTAGAAAATATTTTTCAGATTGGAAGAGTAAAATAAGCTTTCTCGAAAGTTCTCGAGAGTGCATATGCAGGTAAAACACCTTTGTCATGGATTATTCAAGTTTTCTTGTTGCTGAATTTAATTGAATAGCATTTCTTGATTTTTTTGTGCAGTTTGACTGATCAGTGCTAACTTTTGATCAGAACGAGCTTCAGCAAATTCAGTTGGAAAAATTTGTGGAAGGATTATTTTTACATTCTAATAAATGCAAAATCTTTAGTTTTGAACTTTTGACCTTAGAATTTCAATCATTGATGAATATCTAGAAATTTACGAAAAGTTTTATTAGTTATTTAAGTATATCAGTTAATGAGTTAAACAATTTTTAGATTTTCCGACATTGCTAAACATCAATCAGTTGTATAACATATTATAATTTTTATTATCTTTTTGTTTTCCTTTCACTAATTTTAATAGCTAAAGTATTGAAATTTCATTACAATAAAATGTGATTCTAAAATTTGCAATGATTTTCTCTTTCAGACTTATAGCCGCCCGAAAGTATATTACACTGAATTTATCGAGGTGAAATTTCATGTCCAAGTTTTTAATTTTCGATATAAATTTTTGTTTTTTAATTTAAACTGTTAGCAAATAATATTTATGATTTTCATTCATTAAAAGACAGTTTTTAGAATTTCACATTTAATTTGTTTTTAAACTTTTGTTTGTGCTTTATTACATCCAATATCAGTTTATCTCTTATGGTATCACTTTTTTTAGCCTAAAGACGAACGGCATTATCAACAATCTATTTATCAGCCTTATCAGACCTACCAAGTAATTCTTTACATCCCATATTACTTAGTTACTTTCTTCTTTCATAACTTTTCTAGTACTCCAGTTTCAGTTTCATTTGCTGTTAATGATTTTTTCATTCAATAATTTTAAACTTTATCTATGAAATATTCGTTTTTTAAATACTTCTTGTACATTTTTTTAGCAACAATCTTACGGTCAATTACAACCGGAACAACAATATCTTGATAAAGTATACTTAGTTATGAATTAACTTTTTCATTATGAAATATAAAATTTAAGCGTTATTTTATTTATTAGAACTTTTGATAAATAATGAGAGATTAAAACAAAAAATGATTTTCCACTTTTAAACTTTGATGATTAGTTTCAGAATCATTCGATTCATTTTAAATTCATGCCACCTGATTAATCAAAATATAAAGTAATAAATTAGCCGAAGTAATATAAAAAATAAATCTGTACATATTTTAAAATTTCTAGCGATCATAGCCGAGGAATAATAAAATTTTGCTTCTGACAATTTAGATAAACGAAAAATGATTGTTATTTGAATAGAAAAAGAGCAATAAATTTTTTCTTTAGTTTATTCACAATTTCAAGCTGAAAGGAAAAAATTTAGAAAATTTTTAAGAAGAAAAAAGAAAATGAGAATTTAAGAAATTCATGAAATCATTTCCGAATCTCAGATCAGAAGAATATTTGCTGGTATCTAATGAATCGTTGAAAATTTCATTATGATCGTTCGGACATCTAAAACCGGCCATATACTCGTTCATCCGATAATCCTAAGCTAGGAATAAAGATGAACGGATTAGAGAACATGGAAGGGACATAGAAGTATGTGATGTAATCATCGAATGATAAGAAAATATGGAGTAAAGCTGAATGAGTGATAGAAATGTAAAGAAAACACCAAAAGAGTGATTAGTGATAAGCTTTTCATTTTCGCATGGCATAATTTCAAGGATAGCTTAGATTTTCACTTTTCTTTGCTTACTTTTTACTTCTATTATTCGCCTCAGCATTAAATGAACTGTAAATGATAGTAAATTAAAGTGTGTCAATTGCAGTTTGAAGAGCATCGACCTTTCCTACCACGTCCCACTTATCAGCTTCCTTCGCCAGCACAGTTGAATTCACAGTTGCAGTATCAACAGCAATACGAGCAACATCATCCACATACACATTTCGATTATATCGAACAGAATCGATACAATCAGAACATGCCTCTCGTTGAACGGATTGCACCTCAGGTAGACACTGTTCACCTGTTTGATTAGTACAGAATGACACATGATAGCATTGCAATGAAATGATCATTAGTAGTAATCTGTATACCTTCCGGATATACTTATTTTCTTTTACTTTCATGTATTGTCGCACTCAGATTGGTGTATTGCATTGCTTTCAAAATATCAAGAAGACTTATATTTTTGCTCAGATTTTGAATTTGCAAATCCAATTTTAAATATTTGATTAAAAATTGAATTCAAAAAGAATAGATAGGAATGAGAGAGGCTTACTTACTTTTTCCTTTTTTGTTTGATTCAAAAGAATATGGGGTGAATTTTTGAATTTCACAGATGTCATTATTATTTTTTTTCACTTTCTAAATTTGACCTTTTATTTACATTTACTTTCGATAAATCAAATATTATGAATTGATTTTTGATCACTTTTCTAAAAAATGATTTTCTGCTTTTTTTATTAGAGTCAAAAAAAAAAAAAATTTACAGCGAAGATTTACTGGTGGTCAGGATTATGCTGCGCAAAATGGACAATCAAGGCAGATTGGTCAGAGTGAAAAACCACCACAATTTAGTAGGATTCCATCATCAGAAACAGTAAAAGCTGGCGAATCAGTCACATTTGTTGCCAAAGTAAGTCTTGCAGGAAAAATAAAAACTGGAAAGCGGAGGAATACCATTCCAATCAAATGCATGCTTTAAAATTTTGGGAAAGATTCTAATTTATTTATATTCTGAAGAATTTGTCTCAGACAGTGTTTTGCATCTAATTTTCAAGTTGTTTGTAGTTTCCACTTAGATTTTCTGAGTAGTAGATACTATTTCTGAAAATTACAAAAACTCAAGAAAAATCTTCTTTTTGGGCTCTATTTGTTCATATTTCTAGACCACAGGTCAGCCGGTACCAAATCTTAATTGGTATCGCTCTGATGGCAGTCACATTACAACTGATGGGCGCTATAAAGTTGAGATCTTTAATGATGGTTTGACAAAGCTAACAATCGGCAAATGCACAGCTGAGGATAATGATACTTATTTATGCGTTGCAGAAAATGAAGGTGGTGCTGTACAAATACGTTGCTCGCTTAATGTTCTTGGTATGTTGAAATGATGCTAGAACATTAAAAGGCTCAGAGATAATTTTTAAGCAATAAGAAAGACTTTTGTTTAATGTTTAAACATTTGCTTTATTATTTTATAAATGCCATTTATTGGATTGTTTTTATAATTTTATAGTGTCCAATGAACTTTCTACTTTCAGAGCAGAAATTGAGTGGCTTGCCTCAATTCGTGGGTAAATTTCAGTCAGTCACAATTTATGAAGGGGATTCGTTGACACTTTATTGTAAAGCAGTTGGTGCGAAACTTCGAATGAGTTGGTCCAAAGATGGTACACCACTAAAAAATGGTGGTTCGTTTAGGTAAGTGCTTTGAAACTAACTGAATATGATGTCATTTCATAGTTATCATTTCCAATTCATTAGCTAACGAAGAAGTGCGCATAGCTTACTAATTAATCATATAAAACAAGTTTACTGATTAATCACAGTTTACTTATTAATATCGTCCTTCTATAATATATTGTTATTTGCACTTGGCTTTTTCAATTTATTTTTCTTAGGATTTTCAATCTTTTTGTTTCAAAAATATTGATCAAATTTTTTAAATGTCACTATTAATTCATTGTATCATTTCACAATTTAAGAATAGACGATAAAGGGAATGGCGAGACAACTTTACAGATTCTTAACGCTAGAATGGCTGATGGTGGCTGGTATCAGTGTGATGCCACAAATGATTCTGGAACATCCTCGTTGAAAGTGATTTTTCAAGTTTCAAACTCTTACAGTTAATTAAATAACATTATGTTATATGACCGAAATTTTTTGATTTGAAACTTCAATTATTGAAACTTTGTTTCCAAGATTATTTGGAATAATTTTCTATATACATGTCGGTAACTGAATTTGAATGGAATTAAAATTTTTTTTCAGGGACGCGTGGTTGTCCAAACTCGCCAGAAATTGGACACAGCTAATCAAGACCAAATTACATTGAGAAAAATTGATCGTCGTATGGCTAGGTATGTTTAAAGCTGACTAAATAAATAATTTAAAGATTATAACAATAATTGAAGTGAGGAAACTTTCCAAATAAAAAAGTTTTCTTCAAATTCGGAATCCAGTTCTTAAGAAATTTCAGGTATGGTAGTAAAATGGAAGAAGATATTGACGAGATACGAATATCTTCCAAGCAACCGCCAAAATTTTTGGATACAGTTAAAAATTTAAATTTAATTGAGGGTCAAACTGCTTTGCTTAGCTGTAAATATTCACCACCAGATGATCCGAACTTGAAAATAGCTTGGCTGCTGAATGGAAAGGTAATTTTCTTTTTTTTTTTTTGTGTCTTTTAATTTAAGCAAAATTTCTGAATTATGAAATAGATCTTGTATTATCTGAAGTTCGTTTTATTTTTTCTGTCCGCAATTAAAGTTTTCCGATTTAGTTTAAATTTCAAGAAAGAATTTCTGAAATTTAAGGCAGTAATAACAAGCTCGCGATTGTCGACAGTAGCAGAAAACGGTTATGCTGCTTTGGAAATCAATCCCGTTAAAGTGTTTGACAAAGGTGAATATACTATAGTGGCGGTAAATACACTTGGTGAAGCGCGACAGTCTGCAACTGTAAATGTTATAGGTCAGCTGATTTACTTTCGATCGTACAAGTTTTGTTTGGAGTTGTTTTTTAATCGGTTATTTGGGCATCAGCCGATTTCTCGTGGTGGGATTGGTTTTCCGATAATAGTGAAAAGAAAGATTTATTTACTGAGGCAAGCTAAAGCCAATTTTCGGAAGAGATTTGTTTAAAATCTTATATTTCCCGTTTGTCTTTCAGGACATCGTAGTGCTCTGGCAGATGCTTCCAATGTTACGTTTTATGACCGATCTCAGATTGACAAAACAGCGGCGAAAATTGCTGAAATGCCAAATTTCCGTACAGAGTTACGATCAATGGAAGTTTTCGATGGCCAGCATGTCCATTTGGAAGCGAAATTTTCACCATTTGATGATCCGAATATAAAAATCGCGTGGTTTTTTAATCGAAAGCCGTTGAAGCAGAGTAAGTTACAATAAATCAAAATGTCTTATAAAATATACACCATATTCTTAAGTGAAAAAATTCTTTTTCTTATGTAAATATATATTTCAACTTTTTGAACAAATATTTCTATCGTAATAAATCAGAACAAATCTTAGGGATTTATTTAGCTTTGTAAATATCTGATTTTAGGCGATAATGTACGAATGTCGAACCAGTTTGGACTAGTTACATTAGACATTTTGAACATTACACCAGCAGAAGCCGGTAGTTATACATGTCAACTAGCAAATGAAGTGGGTGTTATGGAATCAACAGCTACCATACTTGTTCAACGTGAGACTTGCCAGATTAATTTTCACTAGATTCTTAGATAAAATAATGATAAAATTAAATACACATTAAGACGACGAGTTAAAAAAGATTGAGTTCATGATGTATAGAATTAATGATGAATGCATATTATTTATTTCTTTAAAAATTAAAACGCTTAATTATGAAAACAAAAGAGTAAGGGAAATAATCACATTAGCTTGATTTTCTTCTTCATTTTCGATTATTTTTATTCAATCTGACTTTTGAACTCATATCTTTTGAACTTTTAAACTCATTTCTTCATTTTCGATTATTTTTATTCAATCTGACTTTTGAACTCATATTTTATGCCATTTGCAGCTTATATAAAAGATTTTGAGCAGAGAAATATAGTGGATGTAGAAGATGCGCGTGAATTTCGAAATGAAGTTGATGCTTCAGATCATGCACCTGTCTTTCTTACAAATGTTTGATTTTATTTATGATTTCAAAGATTTTTTTATACTGAAGTAATTCAACAATGAAGAGGTTAAAAATAATACCATTTCTTACTTCCTTCAATACACTTAATCATCTTATGCAAATCTGTCTTGTCGTAAGGTATATTCAGTAGCAGATTTCATAACAAATTTTTCAGCTCTCAAATTGTCATTGCAATCAAGAGCTTGGAAGTTCATATTTTGAAGCACGCATTGCACCCGTAAATGATCCTACATTGAAAGTAATTTGGCTGAAAGACGGGCAACTTCTGCCTAATGCTAATAGAATCCAAGTATGCTATAGATTTCAAGATTTTAAATTTTCGTAATATTTTATGATATGAATCAATTCGTAGTGAACTGTATATGAAGTAATTTATTTGATGCCAGATTTGATAAACCATACATAAAATCTACGACGTTTTAGATATTCAACAACTTTGGTTGCGTATCTTTAACATTGAATCCGACATATCCGGAAGATGAAGGCATTTATACTTGCGTCTTGAAAAATTTGCGTGGTACAGCTCAAAGTGCAGCTCAACTCACTACAGTGCACACCACAAGTTTACAACTTGAGTCTAAGCATGAGTACTCACTAGCGCAGATTGGATATCTTGAGGGACAACAGGTATATCACCTTAAAGAAAGTTTGTTTAGTCTATACTTTTAAGCTCAAAATTAAATTCCACTTCTTTACGAATTCAACTTTAACATTTTCTTCAGTTAATGTATCTTTTTCTTTTAAATTTCTTAGGTACTTGTAATTTTTAATTTCATTCATTGAATATCTTCATTAACATTTCAAAAAATTTCATTTCTTTACAAATCTTCCTAATTTAGTTCTTTCTATTTAGCTCTTATTTTTTTCATTTTAAATAGCAGTTTAGGTTCATATTGGACCCCCATCGGTGGAAAGACCGGAAGAATTTAACAGTATGGAACAGCCACGTTTTGCACGTCAATTAGAAAGTCGTATCGAAGTAAATGAAAATGAACCAGTGCATTTCGAAGCACGAATCCAACCTGCAAATGATGTCAAAATGGTTGTTGAATGGTAATTTTAGCTATTAAGTGAATTGGATTTGCAATAATCTGCATTACCATTGTATTTACTTATTCATAAAAAGACCTATTTTTTTCAGCTTGCTCAATTAATTGCATTTCCTATAAATTTGCATTGAATTCAAAATAGCTGTGACATCCTTTTTCATCATTTATAATCATAAGAAATTGAAATATCATGAAAATGAGATAAATATTTCTGTCAATTCAGACTGTACATAATGTTTTACGAAATTGTAACAGATTTCTTTGTTAGTATTTCATATATAATCGACAAGAAGTACGGATCATATTTATTTTTATTTAATTTTGTTGCATGACCATAGATTGTGAACTTTCATCGTATCCCTTTTCATTTTATTTTCTCAGTTCCGTTGTTCCACTTCATATGGGGTCTTTCAATTTAAATTTTTATAAGCATTTTCAGGTATCACAATGGCGCTCCTTTACCGGCAGCCCATAGATTGAGACCAATGTTCGATTTTGGTTACGTCGCCCTGGATATTCTTTATGCATTTCCTGAAGATTCTGGCATCTATACATTAATTGCCAGGAACGAACTGGGTGAAGTACAGTCAAACCTCGAATTGATCGTCAATTCGGAAAAATCTCTTTACCTAGATGCTCATCATCCGGAAGGTAATTAGGAATTTTTTCCAGCTGATCGCGAATTTATTGCGAAAAGAAAAATTTTAAATTATCTGGACCTCGATTTTTTTATGAATTTTAAACATGGAAAAATTCATGGATAATTTTTATTTGTTTGCAGGACTAGATCGGATTCAGGAATTGGAACAAAGTCGCATTCGTCCACTGGAATATCCAGCTGATCGCGAATGTGATCATGAGCCACGATTCATTGGTGATTTGCATGATTTGGAATTGAGTGAAAATGAAAACATTCATTTTGCTTTGAAGGTCCGTAACTTTTGTTACTTGATAAAGTCTTTTGAAATATTAAATTTGAAATGTGATAAGTTCCATTTAAGTTGGAACCGATGAATGATCCTACAATGAAAGTAGACTGGTACGTTAATGGACGACCACTTTTGGCTAGTTCTCGTGCTCGAACTCAGTATGAATTTGGTTTCTTGACAGCTGACATTCGTGGTGTTATTCCGGAAGATTCTGGAATTTATACTGTAAAAGCAACAAATGCATTAGGTGAAGGAACAAAAGAATGCGCAGTAACTGTAAAACGTTAGTTTTACAATTTTTTCTGAATAAAAAGTAAGAAGCAATGAAAATAATGATTGGATCATTAAAATTAATTCAAGTTTATGAACTGTAAAATTAATTAATCAGGAACTAATTAATTTCTAGCACATGCAACGATACTTTCTGAGACACAGCATCAAGAAAGTTTGGGTAAAATTCATCAGATCGAAAATTTGAATAAATATGGCCGGCAAGAAGTGGAAGACAAAGGTCCACAGGTAAGGTACATTTCAATTTGAGCATTCACTCACTTGTGCTTCAAAAGAAATTATTTTCGTGACATTTTAAAACGATTACGAACGAAATCACATGCTCATCTAAACAGTAAACGATTTATTATAAAAAATGCAAATTCAATCAGCTATTTCATTTTTCAAATGCAGTTTTTTTCAAAATTCAATAAATTTATACTTTTTTATACATCAGCGCATTTGTTAGGGGTTTTAATAAAATTAAATTAGTAAGAAGTAAGTTGCCATGTAAAACATCGTATGATTAAAAAAAATTTGAAATTATATAAAGTAATGGTGTCCGACAAAGGAAGAACTTGCAAGTAATAATTGAAAATTTGCCATTTAGGAGCCACCGTGTTTCGTAAAGCCATTGCCTGGAGATATTGGTGAAGTAGAAGAAGGGGAACCGCTTCATCTGGAATGCCAAATAAGTCCAGTAAATGATAACACTTTACACATTTGTTGGCTAAAAGATGGGAAACCAATTCCGACAGGTTACATATTCTAATTTATTTTCAGCGAGTTTCTAGTATTTGTATGATATTCTTCATATTTTCTCTTTCTTACGAATAACTTTATATTGAATCGTTTTACAGGACATAGATTTCGTACCTTTCATGATTTTGGCTTTGTTTCTTTGGATATTTTGGATGTCTATGCTGAAGATTCGGGAACATATACGTGCGTTGCAAAAAATGCATTCGGACAAGCAGACTCATCCATTAGTTTCACGTGTAGAGGTATCTTTTTATTTTGTCGATTGACATATCATATTATGCACAAATATTGTTTTTAAACAAATAATCATCATGAATTAAGACAAAGAACGAATTCTTGGCCAGACACAACATCCAAGCAGTGTTGCTAGAATTCAAGAAATCGAAGCACCAAAGCCAGCTGCACAAGAAATCCCGGATGCGATAAAGGAAGTGAGTATAGTTGCTCTTAGTTTGCTGGAAAGATAATAAGTGCTTATAGCCAAATACATTTTGCTCTCTAAACCACTTTAGATTAACTACATCAGTTTAATCTTGAATTATGCATAATAGATTAATTTACATTAGCGAAGAAATTTCTATCGTATGAGATTTAAATCTTCTTATATATTATTTGGTGTTTTCAGCGAAACTCATTTTCACGCTTTTCTATTATCACAAGTATCTTCGATATTCTCTTTACAGTAATTTTTGTGGAATGCTGGACTGTCAGAAACTTTTTGCTTTCTGAAAACTCCGTTATTAAATCTATTATCAATAGGCATTTTTGTCAATGAAATTCAGTTCAAATCACAAAACAAAAAAAAAAGAAATTTTTATAGGCACCAAAATTCATCAAGCATATTGGTACTGGTGAGATGATATATGTTACTGAAGGTGACAATGTTTATTTGGGTGCACAAATTACTCCTGTGGATGACAATTCCTTAACGGTTTATCCTTTTTTTTTTTGTATTATTTATGGCTTACTCTTTTATCCAGAATTGAAACGGAATATGTCATAATTCATGCTTCTGGTTTTTCAGACAGGAAGTAAAAAGTGCTATGATTCATGTAATCATATCAGAAACTCAATAGAAAGTTTTTTCTTTTTAGTTTTTCCGGAAGTTTGGAATGTTTCTCTTTGTTTTAGTATGAATGGTTTTTAAACGATAGGCCTTTGATGAAAGCTCATCGTTTTGTACTCAGTTACGATTTCGGATTTATTGCACTTAATATTTTGTATATGTATCCGGAAGACAGTGGTACTTATACTCTGGTTGTGAAAAATGCAGCTGGCGAAGCACGATCTGTCGCTGATATCGACTGTAAAGCTAAAGGGAGCATGGTTTGTATTTCACTATCAAAAATTGATTATTTTTTGTTGTAGAATTTCTTTGTTAATCTTTCAATTAACAATTTCTTCGTTAATTTCACAATGATGAAGTTATTTGCGAAATATTATCTCGTTGAATCTCATTTCAAATTTCTTTATATTTTTATATTAATTCGATGCAGAAGCGAATTTTTTACTCAGTACATTTAAAAAAAATAAATAAAAAATTAAAAAAAATGAAAAAATGCTCAATTTCAATACATTTAGATGGATTTAATAAGCAAAACTGTTTGTTACTTTGCAGAATATTTTAGAATTTCGAACTCATTTATGCTGAACTACTTTCACAATTCAAATTTTCAGATAACGGAATCTTTTCATCCTAATTCAGTACAGCGTATTCGTGAACTAGAAATGCCGTTGCAATCACCAGATGAACGTCCGGAAGCACCTCGAATGGCACCACAAATTGTACGAACTCTACCACCACAATTAGATAATGTGCATGAAAGTCAAACCCTTCATTTGGAAGCACAAGTTTTACCTGTCGATGACAATCAGCTTAAAGTAAGTTATGCAACAATGCTTTGTAGACAAAGTAGTGACAGACAATGAATTGTTTGGGCAGAGAGTAATTCTGCTGAAGGACTAAAATAGAAATAAGGACTAAAAGGAATAAAATGCAAATAAGCGATTCTGCTAATAAAGAAAAAGAAAACATGACAGTGGGAAGATGAACAATTCAACGACGACATATGAACTCAGATTTGAATTGCAAAAGACCTTGTACCTTCTTTTATCTGCGCTGAGCACTTATTTGTGAGTTTTCCAACAAAGGAAATAAGCCGAAGAATTGTGAGTCTTTCAAAAAAATAAAATATTCAGGTTGAATGGCTTCATAACGGGCATCCATTAAAAACTGGTAGCCGGTATCGCCTGATGAATGATTTCGGTTTTGTATCTTTGGATATTGATTACATCATCGCTGAAGATGCTGGATCGTACACACTGCTTGTTACAAATCCTGAAGGTGATTTCTCATTTACTTTAATCAGTATTTCTGCATAAGTATTCTTGTGAATAATGCTTATTTCATGTAGTTAAATTTGACCAAGGATCCAGAATTGGGATCAGGAGGTATTCAAGGTTGGAAACAACTGAATGAAAAAAAAAAAAAATAACTGTTTAAATTCAAGTTTCCTCGATATCTATGTTGTTGTGAAATTTTCAAGCCTTTTGGAGGTAAGTAAGGTATGAGAAAAACAAGTTCCAGTTTGGCAAAGCGAATGTAAAAATACTTAATTTTATTGTGCTTTAGGTCGTGCTGAAACAAGCACACAATTTGATGTAGAACGACTGAAAAATATTTATATGGATACCGAACATCCTGAAAGTTTGCGACGGATCCGAGAAATTGAAGCAGTACAACCAGCAAAGCCATCTGAAGAAGAACTGATACCTGAAATGCCATCTTTTACTCAGCCACTGAATGGTCCTAAAGAAGTCCTTAGAGAAGGGCAATCAGTCCACATGGATTGTATGGTACAGCCAATTAATGATCCTAATTTGAAGGTAGGTTATTATTATTTCTTAATTAGGAAAAATTGCCATCTCAAGAAGCCCAAATTAATTATATAAATTCTTACTGGTTTTCAGTTCATTTATTTACAGTTTAATATATATTGATGTGGAATATATTTTAGAAATCTTTTTTACCTTTTTATTTCTCCAATTTGAAAAAGAAATTCTCTTGATGGAAAATATTTATTTTCGTATACTTTTTTCTCCAATTTGAAAAAGAAATTCTCTTGATGGAAAATATTTATTTTCATATACGAAAATATTTATTTTACAGATTGAATGGTTTCTCAATGGTTACCCAATTATGTTTGGATCACGTATTCGAACTATACATGATTTTGGTTATGTAGGCCTTGAATTCCTGCACATTCATCCTGAAGATTCGGGTACTTATACATGCAGAGCTAGCAATGCAGCTGGTGAAGCAATTACCGAATTCTTTATTGAATGCAAGCGTAAGTTTTATTGAAATTAGTTGTATCACATGGATGGGAATCAGCGTCATTTTGATTGATTTTCTTTTTAAATGCAGCAATACAATATGAGGTTTATTTCTTACTTCGAACAAAAATTTTTTTCCACATCAATGAGTTAGCTACATAATATGCTTATAATTATGTATTGCAGCACGAAGAAATATCTATTTGGATACGCAGCATGCAGAATCATGGGCAAAAATACAGGAAATAGAGAATTATGAACCACCTCGAGAACCCTCACCTGAACTTTCGTTTCCACCACCAACTTTCACTGTACCTTTACAAGTAGGCCGTGTTATATTCAGCAAAATATGATTTTAGTTTGAATCCTTCCGATAATTTAAATAAATTTTATGAAAATATTGATGCTTGCAATGTTTTTTAGAATTTCGATGGTATCTTTGATGGTGAAAGTGTTAGATTAGAATGCAGACTGCAACCAGTTAATGATCCAACGCTAAAAGTATATTGGACCAAAAATGGGTTGCCACTACCGCAAGGTAAGCTACATACTTCGAAAGAAATGTAATTAATAACTACCTTTATTTTGAAAGCGTTGAACAAATGAAATGTTTTTGAAGAGCCAGCATGAAAAAGATTATATTATGAATTTTCGACTTTTTATTTCTAAATGAAACTTTTATTTGAAAGAGATTTAGACAAATATGTTTGAAATCGTGAAATTATCTTAAAATTGATATTCAGGAGATTAATTATTGGTAACGATTTAATTCATCTGAAACCTTTTTTGTATCTTTTTTATTCGTTCTAATTTTCTTTTGCAATAAAATTAAGTTATATTTTCAGGAAGTCGTTTCATGCCGGCACGTAATTTGGATTATGTGACGTTGGATTTATTAGCTGTCTATGGCGAAGATTCCGGGATGTATTCATGTCGAGCAATTAGCGAATTTGGAGAAGCAACAACTTCATGCGTCGTTACATGCCAGCGTTAGTTTTTTGTCTTACTGATATTTTTTTTCATTGGATCCGTATTTGGAATGCACTGAAAAATATATATTTAGCTACGAAATCACTACTTTTGGATACTCAGCATCAAGAATCTTGGAATCAAATTCAAGAAATAGAAAATCGTCGACCTCAAGAACCAATTTATTTTGAACCAGAAAAAATACCACCACGATTTGTGGTAGCTCTGCCTGAACAAATTGGTGAATTTAATGAAGGCGAACCTATTCATCTTGAAGGGCAGGTTGGTTTCATTGCAAGCTATCTGTGGTGAAAATCCCGAAATCTATTTATGCCTAGTAGTTAGCGAAAATTTAATATGACATTTATTGTCATCGAAAGTGGTGGATTTCCACTGATGAAATTATTTTGGAATAGTAGGCTAGGTTTTGTTAATATTTTTTTCTTATTGACAAATGTTATTTTTTCTTATCTGGCGTTTAAATTAACCTGTTTAAGTTTCAATTAAGTGTTTCAGATGATTATTTAATCAATTATTTTTTGAAACAGAAATGCAACTGATATCGTCAGGAACGAGCGATTTCAACGGTCAAATCGATTCTGAACAATAAATTTTAATTATTTTTGAGTTTACGATATTTTAGATAGAACCTACGAACGACAATGAACTCACGGTAGAATGGTATCAAAATGGACAACCACTCATAAATGGACATCGTTTCCGGAAAACACACGATTTTGGATATGTTTCATTGGATATTCTCTATGCTTTCCCTGAAGATAGTGGAGAATGGACATGCGTAGCAAGTAATAGTTTGGGTAAGATTTTTTTCTTTCTACTGTTTATTAAATAATCTTCAAGATTTAATAACTTGATTTAAAAGTCTTTATTTAAAGTTTTCTAAGAAATATCTACATTTTTTTATTAATGATTGTTATTTAAACCAACAGAATATATTTAGCTTGTTCATATGCAAGAAATTTCAATTATAGGAAATGCGCAGTCAACAGCAGTATTCAATATTATCGGTAAGCAAATAATCAATAGTGAAAGCCAGCATCCAGAAAGTTTACAGAGAATTCGAGAAATCGAAGCACCAAAGGAAGCATTACCTGAAGCACCGAAATTAAAACCCTTACCACCGCAGTTTATACAGCCACTGGAAGCCATTGAAAGGATCGAGGGTCAGCCCGCACACTTTGAAGCAAGGTACTACTTTTTGTAACATTAATTCATCACATTTAAAAGTAAAATAAAACTTGCAGAATTCTAATCATATAAAAGATTTTCAACTTTATTTTACTATTTTCTACAAAAACATTCGCATCTCTTTTTTGTCATTCAGAATAGAATTTCAATTTTAGCATGCATTCTGGATAATCATAAATTTCTGTATAAGACAAATCTGTTTTTAGTATTGTTCTATCTTAGTCATTGCTCACAAAAATTCCCCAATTGCTCTATATTTTAGAGTAACACCAATCAGCGATCCAAAGATGAAAATACAGTGGTTCAAAGATGGTCTTCCTCTATTGAACAGTAATCGGTTCCGTCACACATTTGATTTCGGATTCATTGGATTCGATATTTCATACACTGTTCCGGAAGATGCCGGTGTATATACGATTGTAGCAACAAATGAACAAGGAGAGGATCAAGTAGAAGGACAGCTTTCTGTTGAGACCAGATCAGGTTCGAGATGAAATTTTTGCAAAATATTTTTAAAAAATCGAAATATATATATTTTAATGTTGGAGAGATACAAAGAATTCGAAATTTTTTACTTAGATGGAAATTGAATTATGTTCAGCCATTGTTGGTTATACGCAACATGAAAATAGTTGGCAAAAGATCCAGATATTAGAGCAACCGAAAAAGAGGCCTGAAGAGGCTCCAGAATCTGAGTATGGGCCACCTCATTTCACTCGACAATTAAACTCCAGTGAAAATCTTATCGAGGGACAACCAGCACACTTTGAAGCACAATATGAACCAATTAATGATCCACAACTGGCAATTTTGTGGTAAGTTTGTAAGTGAAATATGAGATTTTAAAAGTCGTATTGTCAAGGGCAACTGATGTGAAGTAATTTTGCTTTTCCTAAACGTTTCATGTTTATCTTTTTGTTATCTTTATCTTTATCTTTATCTGTTTATCTTTATCATTAGCAGAAATCTGTAAGTAATCCTAACACCCAAATTCCAAATGATGTGTGGGTAGGACGATTGTAGCTAAAAGAAAATTACTTATTTTTTGCATTTTATTGGTTAGTTTTTGTGTTTTAGTAGGTTCCCACAATTCAGTGCTGAGTTTTTGTGCATTTTGAATTTAATTATGAAAAATTTTCAACTATTTTGTAGGTTTCATAATGGCCGTCCGCTAGCTACTGGTAGTCGTATTTCGGTGAGAAACGAATTTGGTTTGGTAACCCTCGACATACATTATGTTTTGCCAGAAGATATTGGTGAATTCCGTTGTCTGGCAAGGAATGCAGTGGGTGAGGACCAAACATCTGGTAATTTGCAATGTCAGAGTCGGGCAAGTATACTTGCTGAAGTGCAGCATCCAGAAAGTTGGAAACGAATTCAAGTAGGTATTCTATTCCAAATAAGTTGTTGCTTAGAGTGAAGAATTCTTATTATCATTTAATATCATACAGTGCGAAAATTCTAGGAAATTGAAGCACCTAAAGCTGTTTCAACTGCTCCAGAACCAACCGTTTATGCAAAACCAATGTTCACACAACCCTTAAAAAGTATAGCTGATATACCGGAAGGTGGTATTGTTCTTTTAGAAGCAAGAGTTATACCTGTTAATGATCCCAAATTACAGATTCAATGGTAAACTTTTGTTTTTTAAGATTTGGTGCTACTTGTAAAATAATGTTCTAAACTTTATGAATTTGCTGATAAAAACGAAAAGGCAAGCAGAAGCGAACGATTCATTTCGTAAATACCCTTTTCAAATCTTATTTAAAGAAACCGAAGATTTTCAGATTTCAAGTTTAAATAAATCTTTAGGTTCCATAATGATGCTCCATTGCAACAGAGTAGCTGGCATACTATGACCAATGATTTTGGATGTGTCACTTTACGCATCTCATCCGTTTATCCACATCACTCCGGCGTTTACTCATGTAAAGCAGTAAACGAACAAGGAGCAGCTGTAACAAGTGCAAATGTCTCTGTCTTGGGTATTTGCTTTGAGTTTGTTCTTAAGATTAAAAACGAGATGAAAGTCCTTTGTTTCGTAAAAAGGTAATCTATTCATTTAAATCCGGAATCTTCATCCCAGGTGCGGATAGTTTGTTGATAGACACGCAGCATCCAGATTCCTTGAAAAGGATTCAAGAATTAGAATCGATCGATAAGAATGTTCGCTTGGAGGTACCTGAACCAGAGTTCGGTAAACCAAATTGGATGAAAGCCTTTGACAACATTGATAACTTACAAGAGGGTGAAATTGTGCAATTGATTGGTTATGTGGAACCAGTTGATGATCCTGATTTGAAGATCGAATGGTATCTGAATGGCGCTCCCTTGAAGAATTGTAAATTTCTTAAGATTTGCTTAATGTTTTATGCTTACCTTTTTTTAGCTTTTTGAAAGACTAGAACTTTTCTGATCTTGAAGAAATGAAATTGAAAAATTTAAAGTATTCGTTATTTTCCATCTTTTTCAGTCTTTCAGCGATTTCATTATCTTTTTTTATTATATTTTCAAAATTCAAGCAAATCGATATCGTCATGAAAATGATTTTGGAAACATCATGCTGACAATAGTTCATGTCCTTCCGGAAGATTCTGGAGTATATACATGCAAAGCTGTAAATAAACAGGGTGAAGCTGCTACTAGTGCTACAGTGAAAGTTGCTGGTTAGTTTTAAACAGCGTCTTAAAATCTTATTCTTTTCGAAGTTAAAAAAAGTTTTTTATTATAAATATAATTAGTCTTATTTATTTCTTTGTGTAAGAACAATAAAGAGCAAGTCATTTATTTTCAGGTTATGAATCCATCGTTCGTGATACTCAGCATCCACTATCTTGGGAAAAGATCCAAATTCTTGAAACAACGGCAGTAATTGAAGAAGTTGAGGAAGTGATAGAAAAAGAGAAACCGCGTTTTCTCACGCAACTTGAATCGGTAACTGATATTCCCGAAGGTGCTATCGTGCATCTGGAAGCAACATTTCAGCCTGCTCGTGATCCTGATCTGAAGGTTTCTTTTTATTTTTGTACAGTGAGAATTCAGGAAGCTTGAAATTTTACCATTAATTGGCTAAATTTGCGTATCATTCTGATTTGCGAAAAAATTTGCGCAGCAACTAAAAATTAGATTCACTGCGACTAATTTCTATTATTTAATGAACATTATATAATCATTTTGACGAATTTCAATAAATTTTGATATTTTTGAAGGTAGTATGGCTACACAATGGGCAGCCGCTTGGTGCCAGTCAACTAGTAAAAACAAGAAGCGAATTAGGTTGGGCAGCCCTAGATATTGGTGGTGTTAATCCCGATCATAATGGTGTCTACACGCTTAAAATTATAAACAGTGAAGGGGAAGCAGCTTCATCTGCATCTATTAAGGTTATTTTTGAAATCTAATTCTAATAATCGTAAGATTTATTTGAAATCCATTTATTCTATAATTTGTTTATCCATCATTCCATAATTCTATAATTTATCAGTTGCGTATTGTTTAACACCTTAATTATTTTGTTTCCTGCATCGTGTTTCAAGTGCAAATTGTTATTATGAATAAAATATATAATTTTAGGTCGCTGGTATTGGGGACATTTTGCTGGAGACTGCACATCAGGAATCGTGGCGTAGAATCCAGGAAATTGAAGCGCCAAAGGAAAAGACACCTGGTAAGCAAAATTACCTGTATTATAAGTTTTACCTGGTTTTTAGAATTTCATATAGGTAGTTTTCAACTTGTTTAATATAAAATGCATAAGTCTTCTTCTTCGCGCTAAATATGATTGACTTGGAGATTTAGCTTTTACATGTCTCAAAATTTTTGTGAATAACCAGTTTCCAATTATTAATAGTATCTCATTTCATTTGTTAGTGATTTTTTGCTGCAGAACCACCACCGCCAGTTTATGATGCTCCATCAGTTCGCGAACAAATTTCGGATGTTGAATGTGGCGAAGGCGAACCAGCGCATTTTGAGGCGGTCATCATACCAACTAACGATCCCAATTTGCAAGTTACATGGTTTCGCAATGGGCAACCATTGGCACATGGCTCGAAATATGCAATTTCACAGGACTTCGGTTTTTGTACTTTGGATATCGCCTATACATATCCTGAAGATCAAGTAAGACTCATATCTTGGTGATCAAATATGATCCATTTTCTGAGACACCAGAGGTGATAAAAATAAGAAACGGAACATAGCTAATTACCGCTGCAGAAAAAGCATCGTTTGTTGTTCTATTAAGCTCGATTTGAATCTTTTGGATGTACAGATTAATTTCTGTCAAATTCATCATTTCTATGCTTCATTTTTTTTTTTTTTTTTCAAAATTTAGGGTGTATATCAGTTACGTTTAACAAACGAAAATGGTGAGGCCGTTTCTAGTGCTACACTGAAATGTCACCCGAAAGAGGCAATATATGGCGATACTCAGCACATGGAATCATGGAAACGAATACAGGTTGTTCAGCAAACAATGTTTTATTTTTTCTGAGTTTCAGTTTTTCGTAATACACTACTAAATGTATGTTATGAGGATATTCTGAATTCAGGAACTAGAAGCACCGAAAGCACCGATGCCTGAAATGCCTCCACCTCCTAAAACATTACCGCGATTTCTTACACATATCCAAAATCCTGGCGATCTATACGAAGGGCAACCAGCACATTTTGAAGCTACCATAGAACCAATAGATGATCCTGGTCTTATAATACAGTGGTGAGTATCTCTTGAAATGGATGACAGTTTTATCTCTTCGGAAACTTATAAATAATCTGATACGAATATTTGATCTTTCCGAAAATTTTTCATTACTCATTGAATTTTTGGTGAATATATATTTATTTATTTTCCTTATTTAGGTTCTTGAATGGAAATCCAATATCGGCAAGCTCAAGAGTAAAAATGATCAATGATTTCGGCTGGATTATCATGGACATTAGTGCGACAACATCACGAGACAGTGGTGAATGGACATGCGTCGTGTCAAATGAAGCTGGTGAAGCAAAAAGTTCCGCATATCTCAATGTTTCGAGCAAGAAAAGCATCATTTTTGATTCGATGCAACCTCAAAGTCTTGAAAGAATTATGGAAATGGAAGCTGAAAAACCAGTTCCTGACGAGGCTCCACCGAAAGTTAGTTTTAGAGACCAATTAATAATCAATAAATCGTTCATTAAAAAAGTTATAAATTCAAGGAAGAGTGAGAATTGTTGGTATTCATTTTGTGAAAATATAATAATGAAAGACAGTCATGGCAGAGTTGAACGCTTCAATTATGATTTAATTAATTATGGATTCATTGATTTTAACCAGGCAGTTTCTAGGATTCTTTATTTTCAGATCTTCGATCCACCGCAAATTACTATTCATCTGCAGAAGCTAGTAGATCTTACGGAGGGTGACAGTACTCACTTAGAAGCTCAATTCATACCGATTGATGATCCGAGTTTGAAAGTAGAGTGGTTCCGTGATGGTAAACCTCTGTTCCATGCAAATCGATATAAGATGTTGCAAGATTTTGGCTTTGCAATACTTGATATCTTGCATCTTTTTGCACAGGTTTTATTTTTCAAAGTTTTTTCAAGTCCTTTATCATAAAATACAGATATTTAACATTCGAATTTAAAGATGTGTAAAATAGCGAAATGAATTTGAATTCCATCTCGTTTTACAATTTAAATTCTCCTCTAACTTACAAATTTGAAGCTTGACTTTCAAATGCTGTCTTCAAATCTTTTTTTCTTCAAATTAAGAATTGCATTCGTATCATCTGCCTTATATAATGCGATTAACTTTAAAAACTAGTGAAATATAATTTATGATTTTGGAATAGTTTCTAGTGTCGTTCCAGGATGCGGGCGAGTATACCGTGAAAGTTACTAATTCCGTCGGAGAAGCAAGCTCATCAACTGTTTTAGAAATTGCATCAAAAGAGACTCTTTTGCTGCAGCCTCAGGTAATCCAGAGATTTTGTTATGAAATAGAAGCAAAACGGTCTTCAAAAATTTGCATCAAATTTACTATAATTAAAGAACAAATAACTTCTTCATCGAATTACAAAGATATAAAAATGAAAGTTGCAAAAATCATTCCACTTATCATGCGAAATATGTTGATATTGACACAGCAAGCTTTTTTATTTAACTTCATTTTCACAAGTGACTTGTAGCTATTGATATAATACTGCTTATATTCAGTGCATATTGAATATCATAAATATTCTTTGAATAGTACAAATATCTTTTTCTATTAATAATGACGACTTCATTTGTTACATATATATAAATTTTTTTATGCAGGATGAGGGTAAAGCAAAAGCAATTGAACGACTTGAAAATAATCTGCATTTGAAACCAGAAGAGAAAACTGTAGAAGAGCAGAAAACTGTTCCAGTATTTATCGAACCTCTTTCGGCTCCTGTAACTTGTGAGGAAGGGGATCGCATTCATTTCACTGCTCGATATGAACCATTGAATGATAATCAGTTGCAGGTTACTTTCATTTATACACTTCAATTATATTTCAGATCTTCATTTTAAAAATTTTTGAATTCCTGTCGAATAGAACTGGAAATATATGGAGTATAACGATGCATGTCTTCATATAAGATGTCTATATATTGCTGTTTATTGAATACTTTTTTGATTTGGCCTGATTCAAAATTGTTTTTCAGATCCAGTGGTACCTGGATGGGAAGCCACTGAAAACGGGAAGCCGTGTCAAAACAATCAGTGATTTCGGTTTTGTTGTCCTGGAAATATCACCATCATATCCGGAAGATTCAGGCGAATATACATGCCGTGCCATTAACAAGGTTGAAATATTTTTGGTCTGCAAAATCTTGTTCAACTGTTTAGATTCTCGACTGCTGGTATCAAGTACTTAAATGTTGAAAATTTTAGGTTGGTGAAGCGGTAACTAGCACACAGCTAAAATGTAATCCAAAACAGAAAATCATCACGAAGTCGCAGCTTCCAGATAGTATGTCTGGCGCTTATAAGAAAATCATTGATATTGAGGCACCAAAGCTACCAGCTCCTGAGAAGTCTGAATTTGATTATGAAGCACCGAGGTTCTTGACTCAGTTACAGGTTTGAATTTTTTCTTTAAATTGTGTGGCTCGAACTAAATATCAAATTAGAAAGTTGTCGAAGAATCCAAATCCGAAAATGCTTTTTTTGGTTCTTCGGAATTGAGAATTTTTTCATTTCTGATATGTTTGTTTGCTTCCTAAAATTTATATTTCCAGTCACTGACGAATTTATCAGAAGGACAGTTAGCGCATTTGGAGGCACGAGTGGAACCAGTAGGTGATCCGAACTTAAGCATTGAATGGTTCCACAACGGACAACCCGTTGGACATACAGCTCGCATGAAAACAATCCACGATTTTGGTTTTGTGGTTCTAGAATTGATACCTGTAGAGCCGCAAGATTCAGGGAATTGGGTATGTCGTGCAAGCAATAAACAAGGACAAGCAGAAACATCATGTGTTATGGAGGTAAATCTAAAATTACGATATCTGTTAGATGTGGCAATATATGGTCGGCATAGTGATATTGCCATCATTCATGAATGTTTGAACTGATGATATCTTCATGTCCTAGGAAAAACGGAGTGTGAATAAGTTTCGAAGAAATGAATTCTTTTTATACAAGTGAATAGTCAGCAATTTTCAGGTCAAAGGTATGGGCGGTATCATTTGCGATTGGCAAAGTACTGCTGAAGGTAAAGATCGTATTGAAAAGCTGGAAGAATATATCCATCGGCCAAAAGATGAATTAGATGTGCTAGTCAGAGAGTTTGATGCACCGTACTTTACCCAAAACCTCATTGATCTTGGTCAGGTAAAGAAATTAATGTAATACTGTTACGTATTACAACTTAAATGCAAAATTGTTATATTATCAATAGCAAAAAAAGTTTTAGTTTTTTTTCGGAAACTTCTCAACGAGAAGTGATGGATCCTAATGAATTTCTCAATATAAACCATGTTTTAGAGCTTGAGCTACATCAAGAAACTAATTTTACATAATAATTTCAAAACTAATTTTAAAAATTTGTCATATGCTGCATAGGTAATTTTAGATGAATGAAGCGGAAGCAACGGCTTTCACTTGTGTTTTGCAACCAATTGGTGACCCATCACTTCAAATCGAATGGCTTCATAATGGACATGCTATACCATATTCAAATAGAATATATATATCAAACGATTTTGGTGTCGCCACACTGCTGATTAAATATCTGATTACTGAAGATAGCGGGGAATATAGGTATAAATTTTGCCGTTTATTTTTAAAACCAGTGAACCGATAAACCATGCTAGTAATTTTGAAATTTTATCTCAAGTTCATTTACTGATTAAATGCGATATTTTTCTAATGTTTTTCCAACATAAAATAGTAATATAGATTAACTTCCCATTCATTCGCTTTTAATTATTCGGACTTTGAAAGAGTAATTTTACCATGTACTGAATCGATATCTGGATTTTCTCTTGGTCCCAGTATTTTATCTTTGTTCCGTTTTGTCCAAGAATCCCAAAAAATTAGAATTTTTCAGATGTATAGCTTATAATTCTAAAGGAAAAGCGGAAACTGTTGGTCATGTTGAAGTTGCATCCATCATCCAGATCGATGCACCACAAATAATTCAACCTCTAGTTGAAAACATTGATGGAATTGAGGTATTGTTTCTTTGTTGAGCAAACGAATGTTTTTAAAGATCTGTGCTGAAAGATGGTAGTGACGATCCAATAAACAATGAAACCATTCGGAGAAAAAACTAGTTCATTTAGTATGAGAGGAAAAATCTAGTTCATTGTAGCAAGGCGATTCTGTTCACATGGAATGTCGTGTGTCACCAATTAATGATTCGAAATTGACGGTTAACTGGTTAAAAGATGGCAAATCACTTACGGAAGCTTCACGTTTCAAACCATCATGCGAATTTGGTTTCGTAACATTGGATATTTTGTATGCTCTTCCGGAAGACAGTGGCGATTATGAATGTGTTGTCGTGAACGATAAAGGCGAAGCATCTACTAGAACTCATGTTACGGTATAGTGGTTTCTAAAATATTATGATTTTTTATATTTAAATTTTTTTCAACAGAACCTTATGATTTTACTATAGTTGAAAAAATGTTCATTTTGTTTTTCAACCTTTCAAAAATTCAATTGTCGTAGGTGGATAAAATCGGATTGATTTTTGACTTGAGTTCAGGTCCTTTCAAAACCGAGTGTAGAATTTGCCCCGCAAGCTCCTGGTGCTAATATGGAAAATCTCGAGAATCATTTACGTCAACATACCCGTGTTGCATTAGCACTCAGCAAGAATGATGCTTATAGTGAGGCTTCAAAACGACCACCTGAATTTAAAACTGAGCTGACGAATATTGGTGTTGAAGAGAGTGATTATTGTCGTTTCGAAACGCAAGTTGCGCCGATTAATGACCCTTATATGAAAATAGAGTGGTTTAAAGATGGAAAACCCGTTTTAATCGGTAATTTTGCTTTGTTTTTATTTTTAAATGAACTCTATTATGACTATTTCTAAGTTATTGCATTCTCTTTAAGAACGAATTTTCACTAAACGATATTTAGAATTTTGAAAAATGCGAAGCCAAAATAGGTAGTTAAGATTTCATATTTTTCATTAATTTTGATGCTAATTTTATCTTTCAAAGCTTCGAAGTTAACGATCATTTAAACGTATCTTTTTTCTTTGGTCTTTGTATAAAAAACTATTGTAGGACATCGATTCCGTTCAGTGTTAGATTTTGGATTCGCATGCTTAGATGTCCTTTATGCATTACCCGATGACACTGGTGAATATACCTGTGTTGCTACGAATCCTTATGGAAAAGCAACAACATCAGCGAAATTGGCTTGCTCAGGTTCTAAACATATTATCACCGAAAGCCAACTTCCGCAGGGTGTTCTAGTTTCTGATGTCAAGAAGCTCGGTGACCAGCCATATTGGTTTGTTTGTTTGTTTTTTTCAAATATTTGAGTTCCTGCTGTATTTCTAGCTTTTTATTTAAGACCTGCGAAAAATGTTAGTAATTTTTAGATTGAATAATATTGGCAATAACTCTTTTGTATCCTAGTAAGCTCTTAACCTACTCTCTTACATCTCTATAGCATTGTTAGGTGCTTACTTGTGATTTATGATGAACTTTTAGTGTTCTGAACTTTTTCTTCTGTGTAATAAAATGTTAAATGCAATTTATATCTTAAATTTTATCATTCATCATAAAATAGTGCTCATCACTGATGAATCGGTAATTGTCCATTTCTTTATAATGATTTTTTAAGGTCTGAACAAATCAGTGAACAACCGCGTGAGAAACAGGCACCGAGATTTACAATCAAACCTATGAATATACAAGCGATAGAAAATGAACCTGCCAGATTTGAGTGCGCAGTAATCGGTAATCCGAAACCGAAAGTTGTTTGGTATATAAATGGAAACCAAGCCATACATGTAATCTATATTTTGTTGCAAAACTAAATCTTTTTTGAAACTTTTATATTCTCACGCTTCATTTATAAAGATTGATTTAATATATATCTTTATAACGATAATATTCCAGTCATTTTGTTACTTTGCGCGTTTTTAAAATTCTACTTATCTAGCTTTTGTTTGTCTAATTTTCGGAAGTTACTCCGGAAATTCTGCTTTAATTTTCCTTATTTCTACTTTTACAGCAAATTGTTTTCTTTTTTTTTTTTGTCCATATTTGGAATTTAAATTTTGTTAAAATTGCTTCGGATATAATTTTTGAGAGAAATGCTAATCATTTAAAAGAAATTTATTTTCAGGGGAGTAGATATAAGCTACATTATGATGGAATTTACTATTTGACAATTTCAAAAACGAAAATATCAGATGCTGGTGAAGTAAGCTTTCCAATTTCCTCTTTTTTGATTGGTTCACTTCTATGCGAAAAGTTTATTTTGTTATTAGAAGAATAGAAGTAGAGCCGAGACATTTTTAGATTGTTGCAATCGCGAAGAATTCGGAAGGTGAGGTACTTGCTTCCGCAATGCTAGACGTTTATCAAACCAAGGACTTTCGACATGTCAAATTAAAGCCAACATCTTTCAAGACTGTGGATGAATTACACGAGAGGGAAATGAAATGGCAGAAGGTTACAGTCATATTAAACTTATCAATAGAGTTCTACCTCAAATATTGTGAAGAAGCATTTATTTACCTGCCACATATGAAGTAAAAAAAATCTTATTTAAAGTTTTTAAATTTACAGGAAATTCTGGGCTCTCTTGGAGAAGCATTTAAAAATGCCCCAAAAGCTGATCAGCAAAAATTGATGAGAGTTGAAAGATCGAAGTCACCTACTGAACCACTTGAAAGTGCAGAACTTATCGAGAAGTTTACCAGGCCTAAAAACGAACAATTCTACAATCAACTTAATTATGTAAATTTTCGATATCTGCTGGATCTATTTAAACCTACAAATTTAAGATTTTTACTCATCTTACGTAGTTTTCCCAAGTTTTACAAGGAACTGGGTTTTGGCAAATTGACTTCGTGCATCACAACAGTGCATGTTCATCGCTAGGAGAAGTTGAACCATTAATGGCAAAAAATGGATTGAATATAACCTTTTGAAAGTTTGCATCATTTTTTTTTTTGTTACCGATGTACAGTTAATAGTTCTGGAAGTTGCATCACTAATTGATCGAGAAGTCTATAATCGCTTTTTGCAAATGTTGGCTTCTTCTACTAAATATTTGATGACAAATGTGAAATTTTTTATAGATCGAGACAACTCGTCCAACTTTTGAAAGCATGAAGCTGGAAGATATAGCTTTGAAACCTGGGCACATCGAGAAATATGAGCCAACAAAAGAAAAGATGGAGCGAGTAGAATTAAGAGCTGCTCCTAAAGTGGAAAAAGAAGCAGCACTTGCAGGTGCTAGTGTAGCGAAACCGCAATGGGCAGTAGAAAGAAAACTTGGCAACGTTGAGTCACGGTTTGATTTTAATGTAGTTGAACAAAGTTCAAATTACTTGTATAGAATTTTAACTCTCAATTCAGGTAATTTATAGTTGTAGATTTGGAAAGAAATAATATGACCAGAACCAAATTAATTTCTTTGAAAGGTTCATGCACAAAAATTGCTTTTCTAATTTTGAGTTATATAGAAACAATTCAATTGTATCATCATTGGAAATGGTTCCCAGAAGAACATCTGAGTATCGGTCACATTAAGATAAAGCAAATAATATCGGCGATAGTGGTTGTAGAATATTTTTAAGCTGAATTCAACAGGATATTCATGAGGATGGAGAGGATGAGTAAGAATCATTGCTCAATAATATTAAAAGTGAAGCTTTGAAATCTCATGAGACATAGAAGAACCGATTAGCATCAATTATTCACTAATGAACTTTATGGAGAATTTTCGATCTCATTGAAATGTTTAAGATTCCGTCGACTACCTGAACAGGAAAAAGAGGTAGTAATACCGGCTCGTGACCAAGTCAAATTTAAATTGGCGAAACCAAAGCCGGCGACTGAACTGCCCTCCGCGCAACATGTGGAAATTCAAAAGGAAAAAGCGAAATTAGCATCTGTGAAACAAAGACCGGAGATACCTAAAGAGGTATAAATTTTATTGTATTAAATTTCAAATTAAATTTTTAGTATAACAGTTTAATTGCAATTCACTTTTTCTATATTTTCTAGGCAGAAGTGCCGGCAAAGGATCAAGTAAAGATAAAGCAGAAATTCCAGCCGAAAGTAATGAAACCTTCGGAAGCATCAGTTATTGAGAGTGGCCCTCTGAAAGAAACACCTGCTGTTGTTAAAGGGTAAGTTGCACTTTCGGCTTTCTATTAGGCACTCCGGACTTCATTTTTTGCGCCGTTAGCAAGCGATGGAATTCTGTTAATGACTGTTCTAAAATTAGGTAAATACAAATAATTTTTATGTTTTTTAAAGTCATATTTTGAAAACGAAATTCATATTTGAGCAAATATCAAATTATTGTGAATTAGAATTATCATAGGAAGTTATATGAAATTCGTATGCTTATAATGACTGGTTCGTAAGCCCTTATGAAGGATGGACTTCTGATTCGTCTTTTTGTGCTGAATTACACTTAATTATAAGAAGTGCCTTTTTAACTATTACCATTATTAAGTTAAAAATCAAGCAGCAAGAGTCGAAAAACCTTGACTAGAATTTAATTTTCAGAATTTTAAAATGCCATATTCATTTTAATTTCTTTCAATTTTGCAGAAAGATTGCGGAATCAATAATACCTTCAAAGGTGAGTTCGACCACTTTTGCGCTCGTTTGGCATGGTTTCAGTTCTGTCAAAAAATAACTTTTTTGTGTGATTTTCGTTCATTTTTATATACATTGTTAAATTACAGAGATGTTTCCTCAAGCCACATCGCTATCTTTTAATATCCAAAATCGCATGGTTTGTAGTATAACATCTAGATATCATAATATCTTCTTTAACACTAAAAATACTTTAAATTTTGTTTAGAAGTGAGTTATTTCTATTTTCCAAAATTTAAGATGAGTAAAACATCCAGATTTAAAGATTGATGCTTAGGAACTTCGAAATCAACAAGTTTCTATTCAGTGCGTCTTTTTTGAAATTAGAAAAGTCTTTTCATACAATTTTTGAGCTTTTATTGATTTCAGATTAAATACTGTTCATAATCATTTATGACTATTCTTTGGAACTGATATTTTGAAGGGGAAGAACATTATTTCCTTTATTAACAACCGTATTGAATTTCTTTAGCGTGCTGTATTGTACCAAATTTGTCATGACTCTCAGCATGCAGTTGAAGTGAATTTAGCAGAACACGAAGATCTGATATCTGAAGAATATGTGAAACATGCAACGTATAATTATGGCAGTCGAATTCGAGAACGAGTCTTGGATTTCCGTGTTCTTCGACATGTCATTGTCAGCACTTTTTATTCGAACTTTTTTTAAATTAAAATTCTAAATATAATGAGTGTTTTTTTCTATAACCTTCAATATGATTAATTGCTACTCTTTGATGAGATTTAACGCATTATCTAATCAGACTCCAAAAATTTATCTAGTCATCTCACTGTGCTGCAGAAATGATAATGCTTGGAAATTGTTTTAATAGTTTATTGAAAGAATTACGTTTCTCTTTGATGTTATATATAATCATTTAACACTTTGCACTGAGTGGTCTTTCAGTTTTATAAATCTAATGACTTTATTTCATAAATTTTTAAAAAAGTCGTAATTTATATTCAATATTTTTGATTTTATTGTAGTTTTATTTTACAATATATAATCTAATTCTTTTTATTATGTTTTATCAATTTCAGCTTTTTTGGATCTTCAAAATCTCGGATGAAGAAATTGAATCATTAACTATCGTTTCAAAAAAATTTTTTTCTTTAAAAAATTCTTTAGCCACAGCCAACTAAAATGGGGCAAACTCAGAAGGCAGCGCCACAAATTACTCAACAGTTAAAGCCAATACAAGCTGAAATTGGGCGTCAGGCACAATTCAATGTATTGTTTAGCGGTGATGATCCTATTACGGTAAAGTGGTTCCAAAACGGTAAAGAAATCAAGCCAAGTTTCGAATTTCAGGTATCTAGATTTTTTGATGTACTTTAAATAAATCGAATTCTTTTAAATACTGAAATGAAAATGATTCAAGCACAAAAATTATTTAAAAATTTTACGAAGTTTTGGTTGAGAATGAGACTGTCTGAAGGCAATACTTAAATTCACTGAGTATTCACTGAATATGAGCGTAATTTGACTTAGTAATCCATGGTCAAGAATGAATTCTTCTAGCCAGTGAGCTATCCATACCATTCTGCAATATTAATATTTGTTAAAACACCAAACTTTTAGGCTTATTTTTCTCTGATTCTTAGATTAATACCACTGGAAGAAGTTCAACCTTGACGGTCGCAAAATTAAAAGTGGACCATAATGGTCAGTATATGTGTCGTGTAGCGAATGTTGCGGGTGCCCAGGAATCGATGGCTAATTTGATGGTTGTTCCATCAGCCAAACATGGAATAGCACCTGATTTCAAACAACGAATGAATGATGTCCGCGTGCAACAAAATGCATCGTCACAATTCAAATGTATCGTCACTGGCGTTCCTGAACCGACTGCTAGCTGGTTCAAAGTGACTTTTGTTCAAAATATTAGTATATTAGGCATTATGATTTTGGGACCTGTGCTGGTACTTTCAACATCCAAAAATGATGATGTTTCTTCATTTGTCTGGGATTCTTTTCAAACTCATTAGAAATAAACTTATTATTCGATTTAAAAAGTCCTGAAACTCTAGGACGGTAAACCATTGCCAAATGACGCAAGATATCAAATTGTCGACGAAGGAAACGAACGTGTATTAATGATCTCTGATACATTATCGCAAGACGCAGGTATTTATGAATGTGTTGTGAAGAATAGCGCTGGTGAAGCTAGGTGAGCCTTCGAATATTTTCTCTAAAGATTTTCCTTTTCATTTATTTGCAAGATTAGATCACTTTTCATTTCTCATTTTTGTTTAACTAAATTGAATTGGATACGTGAGTGCGGAAAATTCTCCATGTTATGAGGTGATAGTTTTTACACTTACTTCGGACTTCAGAAAATTGGATAAGAGATTGTTAAATGTGAAATCAATTTGTTAGTATCAGATCTTTGAATTTTCATGTTATGAATCTAGAAAATTCGATTTAGGTGTAAAGCTCGTCTCAATATCATACTGGCAAGAACTGGTAAAGGAGCTGAAGCTGGACCTCGACTGGAAGCACCTCGATTCCAGTTCCAAATACAGCCTGTTGTAGTCGCTGAAGGCGCACCGGCTGAGTTCAGAGCAAACTATACTGGTTCTCCTGGTATCACTTGTGTTTATATTTATTTGTTTTCAACTTTCACAAAGTTCGCTTGGTTTTAAAATACTAAGAAATTACGATCATATAAAATGTGTTCATGCACTACATAGCTACTTTCGATTATCATTAATTGCTGTCGTTCAAGAACCAATGATTCGATGGTATCGTAATAATGAACCAATCAAGAAGACGAAATACTTCGAAATGAGCCAAAGTAAAGGTGAGGCGGTGCTGCGCATCACAAAATGTTATCAGGATGATGTAGCCGAATATAAATGTGAAGCAACGAATCCGGCCGGCAAAGCGACGAGTGTTGCTAATTTACTTTTGCAGCGTGAGTGCTGTTATTGTTCTTTTTGATCTAAGCTATATTTAGAAGATTTACTGAACAAGTAACTAAAATATCAATATTTCTTCAGCAAAAGGTGGTATTGTAACGCGAACAACGGCTCCAGCATCTTCTTCTGCAGCCGGGGAAGTGCCAAATGGTATTGTCGCTGACAGCGCTCAAATCAAGAAAAAAGCTCCGTCTTCTGGTGCACCGCAGTTTATTTCAAAACTTTCGGATATAACTGCTCGTCCAGGTGAAATTAAGATGATTTTCTGAAAGGACAGAATCAAAATTAAAACATGGCTGTTGTACACTACAAACAGCCAGCTAGGATAATTTTTGACAATTATTTTGTTTCATGTCCTTGAGATTTTCTCGTTGGTGCGCTGCCTTTGCTCATGTATCTAATTTAAAAGTAGAATTAACTCTGCAGTTAGGGAATCTTTACATTGTTTTAACTTCGCTTTTTTTTTTTCCATTAGGACATACGGTAAAGTTTGTTGCCGAAATATCGGGTAACCCACCACCGACTGTTGCGTGGCAATTCAATGGAAAGCCACTTCATGATGGGCGCGATCATAAGGTTAGTTTTTTCCTTCTGAATTTGGCTGATTTTTTTATTTAATTTGTTTTTAAATATTAATCTTTTCTCCAATTGATTTTTTTCTGACCTCTGTATTTTAATTTAATAAAATTTTGTTTTAATTTAATAAAATTTTTTATCTTATGGTTAGAAGTCAAAGTTTTATGCATAAAGTTCAAAGTTGTTGGTTTTATTTCTCTCTAATATTTATAAGTTGGAATCACCACAAGTGTAAAAAATAAAGTGAATAAAGAAGAAATAAATCAATTTTTTTACTACTCTTAAATTATTAGATAAATGTAAAAGACGGGACTAATATTAATTACCTATTAGGAACTGAGTAATGTGTGAACATTCATTTACTGCTTTTTCAGATATCACTAACTGGTAATAAAGCCGTTTTGGAAATGCAACGAATTTCAGAAGCAGAAGCTGGGGATTATATCATAACAATTCGTAATCCTTTGGGCGTTGTCCAGAGCCAAGCAAAACTCAAGATCCAATTTCGATAGAAATATGTTGTTTTATCGATATTCAAATTACATGTTTTTTGATCTTTAAAATTGAAAATGCCTAATGATTTACCTGAATTTTCAAATACTCGAGTCTTGATTTTTTACTGATTATCTTCTTGATTTCTCGATATTCGTATCATTTTTCTTTTTTTTAGTTCAGATTTTTTTCTTAACTGTGAGCTGTTCTTTAGTTCTATTTTGTTTGAAATTTCATATCAAATATTTCGGTAATAAATTTTCCTTTCATTGCTAAACTTATGTTGTATATATTAATGCGATACCAATGCAATTATTCATTTATTTGTATTGTCAGTTGTAAAGTTGCCTTCAAGTTTCATGGCCTCTCTAATATAAGAGTTAATTTTGCATTACGGTCAGAAATTATTTTGTCATATTGTATTCTTGACTCTTTAATAATTTTTTTGGTGAACTGCGCTGTGAGAAAGAATTAGACTTCTGCCAGTATGCCTTTTGTAATTTCTTTTTAAAACTTCAATTGTTTTTTTATTTTATTTTCTTTGAGTTTCTCGATTGAATAGCAATATTTTTGCTATTTTTTATATCTCTAAACAAAAACAAATTTCTTAATAAACTTTCATGTTATTGCAAATGATCGATAAGAGGCATTCTTCAAATGAAGTATTTCAATTCAGGCCATAATATTTATAAGTGATCTTTCGTGCTTTGAATTCAAGAATCGCAGTGTCATTTTGTAATACCAAGTTGTTGAGGTTTGTACTTGAAAAGAAGGCAAGAAAATATCCCTTATCTTAATAAGAAGAAATTGAGATGTCATCTGTGAATGATCTGTGCATGGCAATTATGACAAGACAAATGTTCTCATAATTAGGTTCCTTGATTCCGCATCAATCTGTACTATTGCGTGATGGAGAGAATCGTTTCAATATTCTTAACATGATCAGTGAAACAAATTTGACAAAGCATGATAATCACAAAAATCTTATAATAATGTTTTGCAAAAAATCCCGAACTTTATATTAATATTTTCAGAGGAAAGTTATTTTGAAGAAAAGGAATTTCCAATTTATGTTCCACATAATTCCCCCAAAGTAATTTTTCGCAGGATTCTTATTTCCTTAACGAAGTTCATTTGCTCGCAGAATGGAAATATATTGAAGAGGAATCCAGAAAAAAAAAATGAATTTACTAAAATCGCAGTAAAATACGGCATAAATGTTATTTTATATCACTGGAGTTCAATTAAGTCTTTTTTTTAAAACTATTTTCAATAAAATGCAATTTAAAAAGTCATTGTATAATTGAATTTTCGAAAATTCTATCGAGAATGAGTTCATGTTCAAGGAAATCTTTAAGCATTTCTGTTGACTTATGTGAATTAATTGAAATCTTACCGATCTAATTACAGCTTCAATAATAGGATTAGTTGTTGCATGTCTGCACTATATGTTAGAAGTATGGATATAAGATATTCGATTGATTATATACAATAACTTTCGAAGATAATTCAGAAATAAAATTTCTAGCAAAATTACAATTTTATTTTAAGCAGAATTCACAAAGTTCCCTTCTTTGTAATTCATTTTGCAACGCTGTTATCCAGGATAAACCATTAGTTAAACTTTCCATAAAGCTTGAATAAATTTTGGTTCTATAGAAAATCAATAGAAAAACAATTGTTTTTCTGGCTGATAATTAAGTGAAACATTTTTAAAGAAAAATGCATTTAAAAAAGTCAGAAAAATTGAGAAATTTTCAAGATTCTTGGATATGTATACATGCTGAATCATTTCGTTGGAAAAAAAACACCAAACAGTTGTGAAAAGATATCAAAACGACACGAATTAGATCCGAATGAGTCGAAATTTCTCATTTCCAAATTTTTGATCTTTATTTGACGATACTTTTTTGTCGAAGTAAGATTTACTGAGACTTCGAAGACTTCAGAATTTGTTGCAATGATTAATAAAATTTTTTAAAGAATAAAAAATATTGTAAAACATTTTTTTTATATTTGAAAAGGGATATTTTATCGTGTTTCAGAGGATTTTAAATTATTTCGCTTAAAAGAAAGAAATAAAAAGAAATTCTATCAACACGAAAATTCGAAAGACAAAATTTAATGCAATTTTTCACCTTAGCTTGGAATCAAAGATTGATGAATTAATTGGCTTTCATAATTTTTAATATTCATTATTCATGCTTTACAGCTACAAATATCTTTTTTTATCAGCCTCGAAAATTTGAAATCAATATTTCTGTAGCAGTAAATTCTTGCAAAGCATAACTGACAGTTGAAGAAAATTTGAAAAATAATTTCTAAATAATCGGAAAAATGCAAAAAATAGATCGCAAAAATACCGAAACATAGAAAAGCTGTAAATAGAATTTGAATCTGCCTTACCCTCTTTCTTATCGTGACTTCCGAAAAATTTTCAGAATAGATCATTCGACTACAAAATAACTAAGCCTCATTACGCTATAAATTTTGAATTTTTTCTTGTAGTTTTAGAAAGAAGCATTTAGATTGCTCTATTAATAAAATAAAGAGAAAAAAGAAATAAAAAAAAAACAAAATTTTTTTTATTCATTTATTTAGTTTGTTTAGAATCTCTATTTTATGTTAATCGACAACGTATTATTTGAGAAAATCTAATAAATCAAATTCCGCTTGTAATATTCAATTTTTTTAAAGCAATCAATTGATCAGAAATGATTGCATTTAGACATTACACATCTGGCTTGAAATTTATCTTTATATGATTGATGTGAAGTATTAAAAAAAGACTTATTCTCTTGCTATATCAAAATATTGTTTTTTTTTCTTTTCTCAATTTAAAAAATATGTATCAAAAGTATACCATCCCTCATTAGATTCATTGATATAAACTTCCTGATAATGAAATAAATCGTGGCGAAAAAATGCAGCGTTCAATGTTTTTCGTCGTTTTTTGAAACGAAAAGAAAAAGTTCATTGACTTTGTGTTGTTCGGTGAGATGTGGAAAGTTAGTTATCTTAACAATTGATATATTGGAGAAAACAATTGTGCAAGACTGTTTGTTAAAATTGAAGTTTGGAGGAGTTGAAGCTTTTCAGCGAAGCGATTTGCATAACAACCAAAGCAAAAACTTTAGCCTGAAGGCAATTAACCCACCTGTTAAAATTGAAGAGAGCTAACAGACATCAAAATGATTGAAAGTTTGTGAATCAGCGTCCCCTCATCTCAGGCATATTACTTCTAAACTCTTCTTCACAACACAGATATTACAATATCACGAAAGATTTTGCTAATCTTTTAAACTCAGAGATAGGAAAATGCGGAAAAGTTTGTTGAGAAACATTATTACGAAGTGGAGAAAGATAACAAAGAAATTGATAGATCGATCCGGAGGATGATTTGAAGTGAAGACATAATAGATTGTTGAAGTTTGCTCGAGAAAAGCATTGATGCAGAGGATCTCGAAGCTTGAATCAGCAATTTACATCCGTCAGTGTACATTTATCTCTCCAAGCTGACTTGACCAAACTTCTGGAGGTGATACAGTGCCCCTCTAGAAGAATTCACCGTATCTCCAGAAAATCCTTCAACTAGCTGAAATAATTAAAAAAATCTGTAAATATTGGAATAGCCAAAAATTTTGGTATGATAGAGGGGTACTATTCAACGAAGTTTTTACAACTTTCAAGTAAGTTTTCGGCTTCTTTTCCTCTCATTCACTCCAAATCATTGTAAAGAAAGCATTCTCATTCCTCGAAACTTGTTTACACTCAGTCTTATTTTCACATTACTAGAGTGTTTAAGTCACTAAGCCTATTTGTAATTTTGTTACAAATCAGATTAGTTATCAATTATCTTGTTTAGTTTCGCGAAATTTCGATATCAGTAATTATATTTTTTTCGGAATTATCTATTTTTGATATTAGTAATTATATTTTTTTTTTTATTTTTTTTTTTTTTGGAATTCTCTAAAAGATTCCATCCCTTAATTAAGGTGTGAAAAAAAGAAGTAGAGAGTATCATACGATTCTATGTTTCGGAGAGATCAAAGACGAATTAAATTGTCTGATTCCTAAATAATAATTTTTATTTTTGTTTGATCTGCACATTTCTGCTCAAATTTTTCCATCTGTTTGATTTTGCCTCATCTTGAATAAAAATAAGCACTCTTATTTATCATCTGCCGCATTTCTCAGATAGATCTGCATCCGAGAAACGAAATCCCAGCCATACATTCTCCAATTTTTTCCTTAATTTTTTTTCCGAATACCGGTTACATATTTTTCAACATTTCGTTCGACATTACTGCGATTTTCTTCTCTTTTTTTTTTTTTTTTTTCACTGAAAAATGACATCTCAGACAAATTTTATTTGCTAGAGAAGTTTGGCTGAATTTGATTATTTCTAGTTATACAATATTTTTTTAATTAACGAAAGAAAAGCATTATTTATGCTTATTTTTAATAAGCTCTATGAATTCATTTTTCCCGATCAGATTCATTTTCGAAGCAAAAATCTCTAAAAATAAAAGTTTCTCCACGAAAACCTCTAAAAATGAAACTTTTCACTTCAAATAATTCGTAATCTTCATTATTCTAGTCTGCTCGCTTTTTTCTCTTCTTTCTGTGTGTTTTAATATTTTTTTCAAACTTTTCCTAATTATTTTAAATATAAAAAAGTCGGAATTTATGAGAAATCTGAAGCAAGGCGCAAAATCATTCTTGTTACAGTTAGAAATAATGGAAAAATTTATCAAAGAAAGAAATGTACGAAAAAATTGTTGAAAAACATTGGAGCTCGCAGGCAATGACTCACAAAATAATCCTCTTTACAAGACTAAAGTAAGGAGATGATGAATTCGAAATGGAAAAAAAAAAGAATAGAATTAGTGTGTTCTTCCATTTAGATCATTTCTTAAAGTAATTTTTATTAAAATTGGTCCAAATTATTAAAAAACGAGATGTTCCATTCAAGTTAATTTATTACAACTAAATTTTAGTATATTGTATTATATTATATTATTATTATCATTATTATTATATTACTAAAAAATAGTAGTAACAATGATAAGAATATCAAACATTAAAAAAACAATAAAAAAATCCAAATCTCACTTATTACTGAAAAAAAAAAAAGAAAAAAAATAATCGAGAAATTTATCGGATGAGAACAATGATGAAATCGTCGAAATTTCGGCTCTTTAAAAGAATATATATATATATATATATATATATTTTTGAATCATTCAAGGGAAGATTGATTTGTTTATTTGAAAGCATATCCGCTTTGTTAAAATTTTTTTACAATGTCCTCCTAAACAATTTTTGCATTTTCATTTTATTCTTCTGTTTCCCAATTCTCAATACAAATTATTATTGTTTATTACACTGAACATCATTTTTATATTCTCACTATCCTAAATAATTTTTATTTGTTTATTCATGTATTTTTTGTATCTTTACTTCAACCTTATATAAAGCTTACCTAGACTAATCTGGCTTAAATTTAATTTTGCATCCGTTAGTTTGATCAAAATTTATTTGATGCAAATTCAGATTGATAAAACCTTTATAATGCTAAACGAATAAGTACTAATCTATAAAATCACGAAATTATAAACTCTACTTTCCGAAATTTTGCAGAACAGCAACATAACATTATTTGCTTCTAACTTATATTGATTCTTTTTTGATATTTTTGAAAATCAAAAATAGAATAACAGCAGCCTTTTTTTGGCTTCATCCAAAATCATATCAAAAAGTTATTGGGTCTGATATTTGACTTTTTTTTTTTCGGGGATTTTCAAGAAATTGATAAATGAAATGGCTTTAGTTTTGCCTTTAAGAAATTATAATTCCAAATTTACTTCAGCAATAGTGAAAGAGGAGAAAAGAAAATGGTCCAACAGAATGGGCCCAGACAGTTTGAAAATTGTTGATCCAAAAAATAGATAAACGAAACTACTGTTGCAATATCTCCATTATTACAATTCCTTCTCTTTTTTTTAACAGACAATTCTTAGGTCGTATTATTTTTTCACCATTATTGTTCCCCAGATTTTGGTAAAACCGAGAGTAACAGTTCTTGTTTGCGTTGGTCAAGAATTTTTCTTCAAGATGATTGTCGAAGAGTATAAAACTTTCAAATTTCGACAAGATTTTTGAACTTTCGAAAGCTAGATTTTGACTAGTTAACAAGTCATGAGTAAGAAACTTAAATTACTCTATTAAACTACTACTGAATCCAAAGTGAATTCTATGAAGTCATGAAAACCTGAAATTGACTTGTAATATTTTTAGTTTGATAGGCAGTTGAAATCTTTCCTCATTCATTTCGTAATAATTCTAAAAATTTCAGCTAAAAATAAAATTACATGAGTAATGACAAGTTTTCCAGGATCCTTTATTGATAGTAAACAAAAATGCCATCATAGATATGATGCAATAGACATTAGGCCTTCTTAAATTTAAATATTCCTAATCAATTCTAATTTTTTCATCTATATTACGAGCAGTATAGAAAATTTTCAAATTCGATATCAATGAAATAAAAGACGTCCAATTCATATTAATCAATATAGACAAAGCATTCATTAATCATTTTCTCTCAAAGCTAGTAATACGTGATATGTTCTGAACAATTCACACGTAAAGTAATAAGTCAAATGACGTAAATAAATAAGTCTTCCCTTCTTTATTTGTATGAACATTCAAGAAATAAATATTGTACCTTATCGTTGCTATCATCTATTAATTGATGCAATTATTTAGTGGAATTTTGCGTAAAAGAAAAAAAAAGATAAATGATGAAAAATAGATTTGCTAATTAAAATTAAAATCATTTAATAATTTTAAGAATTTTGAAGAGTTTTTTGCTGGAAGATGACTTATAATTTATTTTTGATTTCTATTTTCAGACGAACGATATTTTAAGCTTTGTTAACAACATAATATTTGCTAAAACAAGTTGAGACATTTGGTACGGCAAACAACACCGAAAGGTATCCTTCAATTATTCAATTATCCCATGCAACTTTCGCTATTAAAATTGTCAAATTTATTAGCAATAAAAGTTTTCAAGAGCGGAAAATATGTCAAATTCAATGATAAATATTGAGTGATGGAACTTAAATAATAGAAATAGATTAGTCGAGTAAAAATATGGTTTGCAGGAAAAAGTCAGTAAAAAAGTGAGAGGACGATCGAACATAGCTTCAATTATTTGTTTGTGTGTGTGTATATCATCGAGCGGAAAATGGATGAGCAAGAAAGGTCACACTATAAGAAACCCTCGACCTCTCAAGATTCCGTAAGGTAAACATCAAAGATTTATTCGCAAATTTTCACATTTCTTCTCGAATAAATACGAAAAAATTACGACGATATAATTATGAAAGATATCGTATTTTAAAATATTTCGTTGAATTATGACGAATTCTTCCTCGTTTTGTCAAATATTTCACCATTTCTTTGAATTTTATAAAATTAAAAAAAAAAAAGTAGTAATATTCAATTTTAGGATGTGTGATTTTAATCAAAAAAAATTAATTAATTAATTATTTTTAGTGGGTACACCTTTTTGTAGAATTAGTTAGTTAAGATACCGTATTCTAAATTATATCGTCGGGACATGACACATTCTTCCTCCTTTTTCTCAAATGTTTCACCATTTCTTTGAATTTTATGGAATTAATTATAAAACAAGTGGCAATATTCAATTGTAGAATGGAAATAGTTGAAAATGGAAATTGGACGAATGTTAAGACAGTTCATCGAAATGAGCCAACAATTCATTCAAATGATAATGATGTTGTCACATCTTATTCAACAAGTAAGCTTATTAATTTCGAATTCTCGTTTCTTTTCATATTTGTTTAATTAAACATTTCAGTTTCTTAATGAAAAATGACTGCTGAAAACAAAAGTTATTTTGAAAATTTGTACGAAGTTTAAAAAGGCTTATGTTAAATTTTTTAAAATATTCGTAGAGTAAAGTTTAATAGCCTTAATTTTTATTCACCTTTAACACTTAATTGTAAAATTTCCATGAAAATTTACTCCTTCTGATTTTATAGTTTTTTTTTTTTTTTTTTTTTTTTTTTTTGGGTTTTGACAAACAAAAAAATAAAATATATCTATGTAAGTTGAAATAAATCTTGAAATCCCTGATTATTGATTAGCTATTTCATATCTTTTGACAGAATAAGTAGTAAAATAAGTTTAAACAAAAACGAATAGAATGTATAAATCGGATCAATAAACTATCGTTTTTGATTGACTTTATTTTAGATCGTGAAAAAATTTATCACAGAAACGCAGGAACTATTGAAGAGATACATGTTCTGGAAAGCTCAGGTAGAACTACCAGAAATTTTGCCGAGGAACATTGGTCATCAAAAATTAAATCATATGTAATGCCTCAACCGCCCAAATTTATTCAGGTATGTAGCAGTTCTTCTTGATTAACATTTTGACATATAATTAAAAATTCTTTTGTAATTAAGAAACAATTAAGGAACTTTTTAAAATAAAAAATAAAGTGAAAAACTAGCTGATCTAAAAGAATTTTACAAGTCGTGGATATGTTATATCATCAGTCCGATTGATAATTCTAAAATGGTTTTAAAAAATGATTTTTATACTTTCCTTCATCTGAAAGATTAACATTCTATGAACTTTTTGGTAAACTAATGTACTGAAATAAATTGAAGATCAGTTGTCATTACTTTCTCATTCAGGTAATTAAAGCATTTCGAGTATTAGCTACTGATACGTTAACACTTGTTGTTGAAGTACAAAGCGATCCACCTGCTATTTTTGAATGGTTCTGTAATGATAAACCAGTGCAGCAAAACCGACAGAAATTTAAGGTTTAATTATTTTAATTTCTGAAAATCTCCAAAATTTTATATTCAGTTTTATATTCAAAATTAATCTGTCACTCAAATATGAAATTTTGTTGGACGAAATATAAATAATTTTTTTTTAAATTTATTAATATTAGAGCAAACAAACGATATTTTAGGCACGTCATGGAATCAATATCACTACCTTGACCGTAGAGGGCCCGGAACAAGGTGTTTATAAATGTACTGCCAGGAATCCCGTCGGTATATCTACTACTTACGGTTATGTCACTGTAAACGGTTCGATTTTATTATTTAAACAATTTAAATTCGCAATATTCAAATACAACTATTCAAATAATGTAACAACAATGTTGTTTACAAATCGTTAAGTGCAAATTAGAATTTAAAATATTGATTTTGGTATTCAATATTCAATAACTGTATTCAATAACAAATATTCAATAACAGTTTCTTTTTTAACTTTTTTTCTATAACTTTTTCTTTTTTCGTAAATACAGGTGTTCAAGTAAGGTTGATTTCCATTGTACTGGTGTACAGAAACCATCATTTTTTTTTCTGATAGTTTCTGATGGAACACCTTTTATTTATTTGAAGCAATACCGAAGCAATCTTTTTTTCAGCTCCGCCATCATACAAAACATGGTTAGAGCAAATACATGAAGTTAATGAAGAAATGAGCATGGAAATTAACGACAAAGAAAATATCGGTAAATTAATTAATTATTTTACAGTTGATAGTGAAGAAATGATTTATTGAAAATTGTTTGGAGTGTCCTTGTAAATTCTATTTTTTTGCGAAACATTTTTTAATTTACATATTATTTCAGAAACAACAACTGATTTACCACCTAAATTTATCCAGCAAATACCGAATTTGACGCTACGACCCGGTACTGAAGCGGTTATTGATGTTGAAGTAGAAGCATCACCTCCAGCCAAGTAAAGTTTATTTCATTAATTTTCGAAGTTTACATGAAAATTAATCAATAGCATTTAGTAAATTAAATATTAAATACATGAGAGCGTCAATAAAGAGTTACTTTTTTCACAAAAGTGCAAAATATCGTAAGTTTGAATTGATCTCTTCACAAATACACCACGTAAGTTAATCTCTTTACGAATATACCTCGCATAAGTCGAACTTTTGCATGAACAATTACATCAATAATTATTCTCAGAATTAGAATTTTATTGTAATATTTTTTGAAAATAAAGACTTGAAAATTTCTTTAAGAATTTTATAAAAAAAATTGGCATTAATATGTTGAAACGTGAATCAACGCATTCTGTCTCAAGCAACATTTCCTATTGAACCGTAGAAGCAATAAAATAAGATGCAATTCAAATAAGATTTTTCCTGGGAATTGTTATAGGAAGTTAAGAAGTAATTTTTTTTTTTATAAATTCTGCTCTGTCTCTTTTTTATGTGGCTTTATTTTCATAAAAATTTTAAAAAATTCAATGAAATAGTAAGCAACAGAAAGAATGTTCCTCCGTTTCGCAAACTTTTTTTTTGAAAATTATGACCGAGAAAAGAGATCGGTATTTTGCATGAATTCAGAATTGTGATGCTTTATTATTCTAGATTTACATGGTACGTTAATGGTGTCCAGTTTCGTGATGCATTCGGACAAATCGAAGTTTATTACCCGATGGCTAATCGTTGTATTGCTCGATTTCCAATTCCTCAAAAGGGTGAATACAAAGTAATCGCGGAGAATAGAGCCGGTAAAGAACACAGTATCGGATATATCGATGTCAAAAAAGGTATTAAACAGTTTCGCATTAAATATTTTTTCAGTTTCGATTATAGCATAAATTTAAAAAAAAAATATTGATTAAACGAAGCGCATGATACTTGTTTACAGAAGTTATGTATCACCAAACACAATTACCCCCGCTGCCAAGCGATCATATATATCATCACACATCGTACAACGAATCTGAGCATCGTAAGCAATTTATATTGTCTTAATTACAAAACAGAAATGGAAATTTGGAATAATTTCAAGATTATTTTATTCTAGAAGTCCGTCCTTTGTTTGAAGCTAATTAAAATTACCAATTAAAACTTTCGAACTTTATAGACGAAATGCCAGTACAGCAAGGTAGAGGAAGAGCATCGTCGCTAAGTAGGATGGTTGATTCTTATGAAGAAAGTAGTTTTTATGAACGTTCAACAAGCGTACCAAAACAGTTTGGTCGTCCATACGAAATTAAGAAAACAACGGAAATGATTCGAAAGCGCAAAGATGGTTTGTTTATTTCTTCATCATTAGAGAGTGGAAATTATAACGAAATTCGCAGAGAAATTCAAAAATAACGTAATTCACGAAAAATTTAAATTAAAAAAATTCACATCTCAGTGTATTTCTCTCCAAAAACTAATACACCGAGATGCGAATTTGTAGATTTCATTTGACCGATAAAAAAAAGAAAGTCATTTTCGGCAGTTTGCAAAACATATGCAGAATTTTCAATAACTATCAATAATTGACGAATTCAAAGGAAAAAGCTTTTAAATTTGTTTGAAATATGCAGAAGCATTTTCAATACTTTTTTGAAAAAACGAAAATGTTTGAAATGATTATGTTGCAACAAATTCTCAAATCTGATAATTGGAAAATAAATTTCTCGGAAGTTTTATCCGCCAATATTTCATTAAAGATAGTATTTCTGTTCTTTTTTTTTTTTTTTTTTTTTTTTCTTAATGATATGATAGGTAAAAGAAAAGATACAATACTGAGCACGAATAACTCCCCAAAAAAAAGAAATAATGCCCATATTTGTAATATCATTTTTCCTTCACATTTTTAACAGCTAGTCTTTTATTAAGTTTGAAAATTGGAAAAAATAAAAGGAAAGTTTTTGTACATTTCAACTTTTGCAAATTAATTGCTCTCTACTCCTTAGATACTTGGTACCATAAATTTCCATAGAATATGACAAGGCTCATATAGGTTGTGTTGAATCAATAAAATCAGAAAGCATTTCATGGACGGGAAGACTATGACTTATTATTTATTTGTAAATAATATTTAGTTCACTTATGGGATTCGTTCCATGAATTTTTCCCCAATTTCCGATGAAAATGATGTGCATCTTTTCTTTTAACAAATCGCATGCATTTTTAATTGAAAAAAAGAAAAAATTTATTTCATTTGATTTGTTGCACAAAAGTTGCATTTTTTTTTCTTTTTTTTTTTTTTTTTGACGAATGCTTTGAAAAGTATTTCTGTCTGAAATAATTTAAACATAGCAAATTTTCCATTAGTCTGGTTTGTTGCTTTTATTTCTTATTTTTTGTACTACATTTTTTCTTTTTTCGTAGAAGCAATTTTTAGATTCGAATCAGTTGCAAGAAGAAGAACGGCACCGAGAACAACAGTATTCATCTTCAAAAGAGTTTGTTGAAATGGAGAAAGAGCAATTACATGAGGTGAAACGTCGACGTTACAGTGAAAAAGCACAATTGCCGCAACAACCGATTTTTATTGACAGATTACCGACAGAAATCCCGGTCGGTTCTGATGAAGATTTGGTGCTGAGAATTGGCTTCAAAGCATGTCCAAGAGCAGATGTGAAATGGAGTGTAAACGGGTTTGAATTAAAAGATTCGGAAAAGGTTACAATAATCAACGGGGAAGATCAATCAACGCTTATTGTTCGGCCACCAATACGTTATGGACGTTATTACGTCACAATAACGAATGAACATGGTATAAACAACCAAAATACACGAGTGTATCAAGGTCAGAATAAGCAGTATAAGGAAACTGAAAAATCACATTCAGTGCCACCTGAAATCACAGGTAGCTCAGTACCAATTTGTACTACCAACGTAGTGTTTGATGAATGGGAATTGCTTGATGAACATCAACGATCTAGCAGATCAGTAGATTCGTTCGAAACTATTAAACATGTGGAAACAGTTCAGGTACCTACAGAAGGTCATGAAACACCCACTTCACATCAATCATTCCATGCTTCTGTGCATAATGAGAAAATTGCAGCTAATTATGAAGCACGAAGAATTCCACCACAACCGTTACCGAAGCCGATGACACCCGTCATCCATGAACCACTGCGGGGACAGAACGTTTCTGTAGTTTCTGAAGCATCACGTGCATCTCCTTATACAGAAAAACGATACGAAGAAATTATAAGTGGTGTTTCAAGAACTGTTCATGAAGCATTACCTAAAGTGATGCAACAGAAATCACTGACAGACACGACATTGACGGAACAAAAATATGAAGACGTTCACACGAGAAGCGATCGAATATCATCCCCAAAATTAAAGTCACAGAAAGAATTTATGAAGCATGGAATTATCGAAAAGAAAACATTCCGTATTCCAGTACATCGTGCCATGGAACAATTTCCAAAGCATCCATTTATTTTGAAACAACCAGAACCAGAAATCCGTCTCAAGGCTGGTGAAAAGCTTGTGTTGGAATCTAAAGTTGATTCGTCGCCAGAATCTCAATTCAAATGGTATCAGAATAATTTTGAAGTACGACCATCACCATCTGTAATTATTGAGAGTCCAGCAATAAACGAAAGTCGGGCAACGTTTTTGAAACCAGTTAGTGGTACTTATAAAATGGTAGCTTCTAACATTCATGGTTCTTGTAGTAGTACAACTCGTGTCATCACTGAAGTTACTGAAGAATGGGGAACAGAATCTGCTATCAGTGTGGTTAGGACAGTACCGGAGAAGCAGGAAGTAAAATACCAGCCTGTAAAGAGATTTCATACGTTACCCAAACGAAATGATTTACCTAAACGACCACGAATTGTGGAAGGTTTCGTTCCTATTCTCAAAATCGCCAATAATGAACCATTGGTACTTCGTGTTACTGTAGATGCAATACCGGAAGCAGAATTTAGATGGATGTTGAATAATTTTGAAGTACGAACAAGTCAAACAATCACTATTGAACATCTCAGTCCAAATGTTTCCCAAGCTACATTCTATAGTCCGATAAGTGGTCGCTATGAAGTAATAGCAATGAATTCGCTAGGTCAGGATTCCTGTTCTGCGAAAGTAATTGTTGATTATGCGGAAGAACAGCAAGTTCAAGTTGTTCCTATTCAACGAATCAAGAAACCAACTGTTCCGCAGATTCCGCAGTTTATAAATCCACTACCAGGAGAAACACAGTTGTCCTCTGAAGAACAAGAATTCCGTCTTTCTGTATCAGTGCATGGTGAACAACCGATTACGTTCCGTTGGTTTGCAGATGGTAGTCTTCTATCGAATAGCGTTGAGCATCAGATGATCAATGATTTGGAAAGCAGTACATTAGTTGTTCGGAAACAAACTGGATGTGACGTTGATTATGCAGTTGAAGTTTCCAATGCTTACGGTGCTGTCTGGTCCGAAACTACGGTAAAACCACCGTCGCTATCAGAATCTTCGATTACCAACACAGCGTCACAAGAAGGTTCACTCTTAGAAATAGATGATGTTCAGCGATGCTCTCCGCGTTATACTGTAGTGTTGATGGATAGGGATTTGCGACAAAATGATGAATTTACCACACATGTAGCCATTAATGCAGAATCCTGTCCGTGCGAGTTTATCTGGATGCTCAATGGACGTGACATTCGAACAATTCCTGGATTTCGCGTTGCATCAACTTTCCATGAATCCACTCTTCACGTCAAATCAGCCTTATCAAAACATTCTGGCGAATTGTCAGTTATAGCTAGCAATAAATACGGTACTGCCAAATCAGCAGCTAACATCAACGTTCACCCATGTTAGTCTTCGGATTTAAATTAATTTTGACAATTTTCAACTCTACTTAAAAAAATATTTTTTTAAACAAACGCTTAATTGATTTATTAATATTTAAAATTAACGTCTGCTATTTTTGAGCAATCGACTTTTTATTTTTATTTGCCTAAAATTTTGAATTTACGAGTAGTCAAGTAGTTTACAAATATTTATAGCTGCTATAATCATGTACGCATGTTAGTAAAATCTTAACATAGTAATATCTCCAAAGATTTCCTCTAAAAATATTGCCAGTAATTTTAGAAGAGATGCACGATATTCCAAATTTTTGGAGAGGAGATATACGATATTCTAAATTTTAAAAACGTATTGCCATAATCTTGTTTTATTTTAGCTAGCTTAAATTACCACGAAAAGGAATCACTTCATTAGTAAGAATGAAATTGAAATTCTTCAGCTGAAATCATGATAAAAACATCTTACATCGCTTTTCAGCACTTGAAGAATCGTATGAAATTATTTGGGAAACAGGAACTGTACCAGCCGAACGGCCACCACGAATTGTTTCACCTCTACAATCATCCATTTTTCGAGCAGGTATGTAATTTTCCAAATTTTTCTATATTTTCGATATTGCAACACATCAGAAGTAACATAAGATTATCATTTAATCTTCTAATGTGGTAGATCACAGATTGTGAAGAAGATTTTTAATTTTATTGTATAATTAAGTTTTCCATTTTCTCTCTCTCCTTAATTTTAGAAAATTCGGGATATTTTCGGAATTTTCAAATTTTTAACGCATAAAATATATAGGTGAATCTCTGGAATTACGTTGTCGTGTTGATGGTTTGCCGCGACCAGAAGTTTTCTGGACTAAAGATGAAATTCGTGTCGACGATTCGGTGATTACTCGACAATATCCAGATGGTAGATATGAATTGATTAGTCCGCAATGTGCACCAAAAGATGCTGGTTTGTATCAGTTAACGGCTCGTAATATCCATGGTATCACGAATACTTCGGCTTATATTCAAATTGAAAGTAAGTAAATATAAATACAAGTAATTTTTCAAAATCCTCTGGATATTGAAAAAAATGAAAAGATTGCATGAATTTTGTGATCTCATTATTTCAATCAAGTAATTTCACTTTCCTGGTTACTTTTCTGCTCAATAAAAATTATCGTTTCAGAGAGAGAAATAGTGGAGACGACAACGAAAACGGTAAAAATTTTTACTTTCGAATAAAAAACTTATGAGAAATTCATAAAACTTTGAGAACTCAATTTTCTTCAACAAACTTTCTTAATGGATTTAGAATAAAGTGGAGCTAGCATGCAGATTTTTCTCATGTCAACCATAATTTTACAACTTAATGGGTTCGATTAATTGCATGCTAATAAGATTTTTGTTAAACTTTTCTGATTGTTTTCGTGTTGAGTTCCCTACTAATTAGCTGATTTAGAAAGACGAAATTCAAATGATTCATCGAGCAACATCAAAACCACGATTCAAGAAGGCATTGTCGAAGCAATTTGAAGACGAAGTAGTTGTGTGCTGCCAAGTGATAAGCGAAACACCGGTACTGATATCTTGGTATAAAGATGGACAACAACTTTATCAAACTTATAAATATCGCATGCAGAAATTGAGTGATAACACGCATACTCTTACGATATGCAAAATCGATAGACGGGATGAAGGTATGAGATTTTGATGAGTAAATAAATGAGTAAACAAGTAAATAATAAGTAACATGGGTAAGCAATAAGCATAGAAGTGAGGGAGAGAGTAAAAGAGGAACCTATGATTAAATAGGTAAATGGCGAAATTAAATAAGTCAAGAAGAATTAAATAAATAAATGATGGAATCAAATTGATGAGAAAGATTAAACGTATGATTAACAGAATCAAATATGAAAATTTTATTGATAATTGAGTTTCATAAATAAAGTTTTTTACAAATAAATAAATAATCATTTCAAAAAATTTCATAAATAATATAAATAAATTTAATGAATAAAGTTTTTCGTTTTTTCACAAATTTTCATGAATAAAAATATTGCTCGAAGTTTTTTCATCTAATTTATTAAGAAAAGATATATTATTAATAACTACTCGCTTATACAGATATGTCTTATTAATTTTCTATATCATAAATCAATACAGTTATGCCAGAAATACCGTATTGTAGATACTACCGTATTCTTGTCAAAAATGCCTTTTATTCTAGGCACATATATCTGTCGTGCCGAAAATACATATGGTAGCTCGGAAACAAGCATGTATATTCGATCTTCAGCAAGGACTCCGGAAATGAGAAAGGAAGTATTGGTTGAAGAAAATGAGAGTGAAGTAGTTGGATTGCAGAATAATACTGGCTATGTGAAAAAGGTATGCGAAGTTTGCATATTTTTTAATTGTTTAGATTAATTCTACATATCTATGAAAATGAAAGGAAGTAACAGAATAATTATGAATAAAACTAGAATGAAACATGTGAAAAAGTTGAATTATATGGGTAGAAAGCTTGAAAATGATTGAATTAGTTTTTTTTTCCTGAGATTTTATAAAAATTATGTTTAAAATTATGCTTATTTGTACCGAAAATTTCAAGTACATTTTCCAGAAATACACTGATACAACAGTCAAAGTATTAGTAGAGCCTGCAGTAAGCGGCAGTCAAGAAGTATATAGCCATACAGCTGAAATACGAAAGTCTGAAGGTTTGATTATTTATTTCTAATATCTTCATTGTAAGTCATATTTTTTCTAAAATAAATAAGTAAAATTTAATATAAAATTAAAATTAGATTTAACATAAATAAAATAAATTTAATATAAATTAATTTTAGAAGAGTACAAATTGTTGGTAAAAGTCGCAGAAGTCGTCGCAAGCAAATTGATTGCTAAAGTGGTAATCGATGAAGCAATACGCATAGCATTAAGGCGAATGAATAAAGATCTACAGTCTAGTGAAGAGGAAGAATTTGAACCATTCTGCGAACAGCAATCATTCCCACCAAGGTATTACGTGAATCACGTAAATATCTCGATTTACGTGATCTATAGAATTTGCTTATTTACTAATCTTTAATTTCGTGTTTATTTATAGATTTGAAACAAATATCGAGTGTAATGTTGTTGATGTTGGTGATACTGTTGTGTTGCGTACTGATATTGCTGGATATCCTCAGCCACGTGTTGAATGGTATTTCGGTGAACAGAAACTTGAACAGTCAGAGTAAGATTAAATCGTTATGGCTTATTAATTTAAGTTTATCTGTGCTAGGTTTGATTCAATTCATTATTTATTTTAATTTAGATTTTTTATGCAAAAATTATTTAAATTGAAGTATTCGAGAATAATATAGGTTTAATTTCATATATTTATTTGAATTCCGAATTTTTTAAACGAAAAAGATCTGCATCTTTTTCATTTGAAAGGCTCGTTCTATTTTGAATTGAACAGAATTTGCCTCAGCCATCTTGTAATCTTTTTATCGTGTCGTTCATTATCATCTATAGGAATTTTTCTTCCAGACAAATCGATGTAAAATATGTGAATAAACAGGCAACACTTACAATTAAAAAAGTGGAGAAAAAGCATGAAGGTATCTATTACTGTCTTGCTGAGAACGAATATGGAAAAGCAATATTACCATGCAATTTATGCGTCACTGATATTGGCGAACGTAAGTTTTTGCCTTATAAGATGGTGAAATGAAGTTTTCTGGATTAAAAAATTGAATTTTTCAGTCTCAAAAAGCATGAAATAGTTCAATCAATAGAGGAGATGGAAATATCAAAAAAGATGGATGTTTCGAAGTTACTAATAGTGTAATAAAATCAAAAAATCTTACAAAATTATCGCTATGAAAACGAAATACTTTTGTAGTCAATATTAAGCTTTGTGTCAACGACTGAAAGCAATCATTAAAAATTTACAGAATGGTCCGAATCCACACACAAAATGATGCGACCTTCGATGACTTACACTTTGTCGGAAACTGAAACAGAAGTTTCTTCAAATGTTCATATCACTCATGCTGCAGAATCCTACGATCATTATTTCTCTTCTATTCAACCAGAAACATTGGTATTAGGTTATTCATGCCTTGCATCAACCAGTAAAGTTCATGACGATTCTGTGATCGTAACCCGTGAGTCGATGCAAAAAGTAATCGAAAGAGAGCAAGAAATACCGGAAGCATATATCAACCTAAACGTAAACGTGGAACGCACACCATCACTTTTCAAGCACGATACACGTATTTTACAATCTGCAAATGAGAGCGTTACTATATCTCGACGTGAACCACGTTATACGAGAGCAGAAGAAGTAATTCAAACTAATGATATATTTCTGATTAGTGATCAGCATATCTTGCAAAATCGCCAATCTATGATAAATGCTATAACAACAGTTGTGTTCGAAAAGCCACCACAGCGGGCTGTCCATGAAGTCATCTGCTTATACGACGATAAGGTTATCAGCACAAAACTTTTTAGAATTAGACTGATGATTGAGAACTAAGTTCATATAAAAATTAATATTGAACTAGAGTTTCAAATATTCAGTATGTTAAAACTTCTCTTCTTGGTAATAGAGCAACCTCTTACATTATATCCGTAGAAAGGCGTTTTTATATAAAGAAATCAAACTTAAATTGGATAAAACTAGTAAATGATTATTTTGGTAAATCAGTTTATTATATGAATGTCTATTTACTTCATCATTATTATCAAAATAAAACCAATCTTTTTCTGTAATATATTCGGTCAGGATACTGATATCTCATTACTCTATTTTAAGTCACTACGAAATGTATCTAATCTATTCTGTTTGATTATTGTCAATTATTGTTATTTCAGGCGCATGCAAGTGAGGAGAATATTCAAGCCATCAGTTCAATTAATCTTCAAAAAGTTGAAATTGTTGATGAATTTTTCAGCACCATTATGGCTGCAGAGGTTTTTAGTTTTATTCTTTTGGAAATAGCTGCCTAAAAGAAATTAATTGAATAATTATTTCTGTTCAAAGAACAACACTAGAATCTACAAGACACACTAGAATCTAGAATCTACAAGATTGTTTATTGTTTTAAGAGACGGTGAAACTTAAAATCTTTAGTTATTCAGTTTAAAGTTATACCATCAATTGTAATTGCAATAAATACAGGAAAAGTTCCGTGAAGCATATGCGGAAACAAACGTTGACGTTAAACGTCCGGACGCTCTATTTGATCATTTTATAACGGTTGTTGAATCGGAGCATGAACATCTTGAAGTACGTTTGATTGCACCACTGCTTGTGACGAATCTCGCAACTTGCGACTTTCATTTCCAACAAAAACCGGAATCGCTGCACGCAGAATCAGTGCATACGGAATATACCAGAAGGAATGCTGCTGCTGAACAAAGGATCATTATACTTGAAAGCTCATTTCAAAAATTCAGTGAAGCTATTACATGGAGCTTGAAAAAGGTTTTTATTTTCAATCCTGATTTTCAAAGTAAAAAATCTGCAAGTTGACATCATGTATCTCTTTCGAGATATTCATGTTCGAAATGCACTCATATACTTGGAAAAGCGCTGTATTAAATTACCGAGCCATTCTAATGAGAAGAATTTGAGATTAAGCGCAATTATATTTGTTAATAATTTTATTATCAAAAGGAAAAAAAACTATATTATTGAATCGAAATATCACAAATTAAAAAATAAAAATAAAAATAGTCAGAAAACTATTCAAAAAACAACAGAAAAAATGATTTTTTAAAAGTTATTTAAAAAAAAAAAAAAACACACGCACACAAAACAAACAACTCAATGTGAATTTTTTTAGGGTTTACTTATTTTCTTTTTTTGTAAATAAATCCTTCGTTTTTTTCATTTGTTCTGTTCATTTCTTTTTTTTTAAAATTATTACTATCCCTAGAGAAAAAAATTATCTGTGTAATTTTATTCCCGTCAATATGATGGCCAACTCCTCATAGAAATAGCCGAAACTTCAGTACTAAATTAACTATCATTTAATTTCGCTGCGATTCGAAGAGAACATCTGTAGCTTAAAGTTTCCGGTGAAAATTGCTGGAGTTCAAACTTGGATTTTTATCATGTCTTTCTAGGTTTCTAAAGTTGCAACTGATAGTGGCATAACAGCAGTGCACGCAAATATTAAAATATACAAGCCAGAAGAAATCGGTGAACATGCAACAACGATTGTCGATACAAGGAAAATAGTTCCGGAACTATTCGCTATCGCTGCTGCAGCTAGCAAATTTAAGGTACATTTCAAAAGTTAATTTTGTGAAAGACTTCAAAATCTTAATTTCAAAATGTGAATTCTGATAATATTGACAGTAATTTTCGTTTTGCTAGATTTGTCGATTACTTTGTTTACAGCTTTTAATTTTGGAAATATTTGATATCACAGTGTTTATAAAAACATTATAACATCAAATATACTCAAAAAGAGTTTTACTTGAGCACATGTTGTCACAAATATTGTAAATTGAGCAATTTCAGCTTACCAGTATTTTTGTGACTTTCACTAAGAAAGGTGATGTGGCACATCAAGCACTTGTTATCGAATATGAAAGTCTTGTGGAAGATGAAGCAACTCTAAATGTGGCTACGCTTACCGCACCTGGATTTCGTTCAAAACAGGTGTGATATTTGAAATATCAAATCAAATAGTTCCAATTTTTTATAATTCTTGTTATTACTAATAGAAAGAATCTTATATTGAATTTACCGAACTTTTTAAATTTTAAGGAAAGTGTGTGGTCAATTGGAAAGAAATATGAAAAAGCCGAGGAAATCGAAGCAGATGTTGTAGCTGCTTTTTTGGAAGTTAATGTTACATGTCCAAATCAGGTGAGAATTTTGAAAAATAATAAGCAAAATCTAAATCCTAAAAAAAAAAAATCTGAAATTGATCTTCTTGATTGACTGATTTGTAGGATTTAACTTTTTCAAAACAAAGTTCTGCTTTTGAACATTTTTGCTCATTCTGATTATGAAAAACATGGATTGTGTAAAGTATTTCTCCATATTATTCCACTTTTCGGAAGCAGTGATTGACAAAACAACTCTTTTTGTTCAATAATCTATATCCCTATCATAATCATTCTTTGGTAAATCAGATAATAATAATTGAAAAAAATCAATTTCATTATAGAAAGAAAAAAAAAAAAAGGAAATTCTTATTTTCAAAAACTCCTGTCTTTTTTTGATATTGATAGTCATTTAGAACATTGAATTGGTAGCATCAATTAGTTTGCCACTATCTGCTCCTGATATTATGGATATAACTCGATCTTCACAACCTTTTCTCGAACCATCATCTGCTTCTTTGTCCGAATCCTCATCCACAGGTAGATATAAATATCTTCCTCTTATTACTATTGATTTTTTATTATCTCAGATATTTGGAGTATTTTAAGACTTAGCGGATTATATGATTAATGAATCGTAAAATTTTTGATCAAAAATATCAATGGAACAACAAAGAGCTCTTGATGTATATTTCAAAATCTCTCAAGTATTAAAGAATAAATGTACAAAAATGGCAAATTCAAATGCTATCTCTTTCAATTTTTTTAAAGGATTATTCCAAGCGCCAAAATTTGTCAAAATATTGGAAAATATGACAGCAATAGTTGGTCAGTTCCATCAATTCAAGTGTATTGTTAGTGGCGCACCATCACCGAGGATTCGGTGGTATGTGGATGGCGATATCATTCGTGATTCGGAGTAAGTACTACTTCTTTTTTGTCACTTCAGAAACTTAAACAGATGAAATTTACGTTCCAAATCATTTATTGCAGCGTCTAGGTTTGGTATATCGATCGATAGATTATGATCTCATGAAAAAGGTTCATAGTCGAATCATCAACCATTTTTCACAAATTAGTTTAGACCTGGCGATTTAAATTTTTTTTTATCTGAATAAATAGCAACATCTTTTTTTATTTGTTTAAAGTTCTGATATAAAATACCGTATGTTTCAATTTTACCACTTTTGGCAATCTGTGTACCAAGAAAGTAATTAAGTTAGATTTTTTTAAATCTGTTTACTAGTTTAAAATTTCTGTATTATTTCTAAATATTTGTCATTAATAGATGGGGATTTTATATTCTTGTATTCTTTAAGCGTTTATCAAACCATTTATGAAGATGGTGTTTGCATTTTGAAAATCCAAGAACTTGCGATTGAAGATGAAGGTGAATATACCTGTGAAGCGGTCAATGATGCTGGTCAGGCGATCACGAAATGCTTCTTGCAAACTATCAGTTAGTTTACTTTTTAGGTTTTAACGAATTAGTTCTATCCTTATGTATTCCAGAGAAATTTTTGAAAGTTTGGAAAGGAAACTTCATGATTAGATTAGAAATACTCAATAAGTTGAGAAGTAAATAATCTGCAACAAATGGAAATAATTTCATATTTTTGCAATAACTTATTAAAAGAATGATCGATGAATTGGTAACAATTTGATCAGCAGATGTGCTGTTATAAGGTACAAGATTTAAACGTCATAAGTGATGGTATGAAGTGAAATATCTTATCACATTAGAGTATTCCGACTTGTGTCCTTTTAAAATTATTGTGAATTTTGCTGCAAAATACGAGCAATAATTCATACAAGCATTGTTAATTTGTATTATATTCTGTTCATTATTTCATTTTATTCGATCATCATTCTCCCCATAACTATTTCAAGAAATCATGATCCTTCACAGAAACATCTTTCTCGAGTATATCCTCTTGAATCCATGACAATTTCTGAAAATGAAAAATTGCCCGCCTTTTTTTTTACACTTCCTTTATGTTTTTTTCCTTTAAAGTAATTTTAATGATTAGTTATCCCTTTATTATAATATACTGTTTTGCTTTATTCTTCATTTGTTACGTTTAAGTCTCGTGTCTTTCACGCGGCATTTCTGCTCACGTTTTCCTCTCCCTATCAAATAATAAAGCCAAAAAAAGCAGCAGTAATATTTTTTTGGATGACAGTATTTTTGAATTTTGACCCGTTTTACTGAGCTCCACAATATTCAATTTATATAGCAAAAAAAGAGGCAGGATTTTACATGATAAAAAACTTTTCGAATAATATCAAACATTCAGTATTACTACTGCTTAGAAATACTTTTTTTTTTTTTTTTTTTTTTTTTTTTTTATATCCTAATCAAGCATGCTGATAAATCTTTTTTAGAAGAGAGATATTTCTAGTGCTTTCTAACGATATTTACTTTTTTCTTTTTACTAAAAATAACCTTATAAAACTATCTTTTTAGCCGAAGCTGATGTTTTGAAATACCACCAACAAGCCATATTTAAAAACATACTGTATAGCAACGGTGGCAGCAATACCAACAACAGTAGCGACAAATTGGGATTCCTGGATAATCTTAAATCATTTAGTAATAATACTGATGGGGTCATTTATCGTAATTCTGCTGCTAATTGTGATCACTTGATAGAACGGGATGATAATTTTCGAGATTATCTTGTGGTCAATTATGAGTTTGATCGAACTGAACCAGTGAGTGCTGAAACAGCGGTAATTGTGACACGTTACACTTCCTCGCAGAAAGAATTCCGTAAAAATTTCGTATCAGAAGAACGAAGTTTTAATATTTCTGTTTTTCTGCCAGATGCTGCAGTGGAATGTGCTTTTATATGGGCTCTCATCAACTGTGAAAAGATTGAGCTATCTTTGATGTCGTCATTTCAGACAGTCAACTTCGTGATTCAAAATTTTCAACCGCAACAAGTACAGAAAGCCGATCTCTTTCTATATGTGAAGAAATTAATATTAGAAAATGTTTCGTTCGCCATTTGTCAACCGTGGGAAGAAATTTTATTAGTAAAAAAACCTGAAAATTCATTTATCTGGGATAGTGAATATTGTCGGACGCAAAAAGCGCAAGTGGAAATTTTCATTAAAAGTTCTAACGTAAACGGCTCTAGTCAAAATCAACCTGTGAAAAACATCGTAATGGGAAGTGATTGTCTTAGTCACAGTTTTGCTTATTTTGATGTTGTTGGAAAAGATGATACAATAAGTTTGACCAGTCAGGCAAATTCAATACTCCTAGTGAAGGGAAATATCAATATTTCGGAAAAGGCAAAAAGTGAGCAAAATGAAGAAATGGTTCGTTATAAAGATGAACAAGAGGAATCACAAATTTCGATTCTTCCTCAAAAAATTACTAATGAAAAGCAAGAAGTTGACATTCTGATCAGGAATGATGACAATAAGTTCAAATATGAATTATCTCGGCAAAAATTTGAAGACCCAAAGATCAATATCAATATTCTATCCACAATTCGACAATATGTAGATGAGCTGTTTGATTTTGACCCTGTTACAGCGATAATCTGCGAACAAAAAGATGTCGATAAACTAAATACAATAGGCAATCAAATAGAAAGTGGCCTTGATTTTATTGATAAAGTATACCTGGACTGTTCATTTTGTCGTAGATCGGAGCATGCTGAAGCAAGTGAAAATCGAAATTTATCAGTATCTGAAATGGAAACATTAGCTTCATCAAGTAGTCATTTGACAGGGAATTTTTCACCATCTAGAATTGCTTCTTTAAATTTAAATCCAATTTCTAAAAATATGGTGTCCAACAAAAAAAGCATTGAATCTACAGCAGAAGTTAGATCATTAGCATGTGAAGCTATTTGCGATTCAAACGAGGACTCGAAACAAAATCTCGATAATCTTGGGAATAAGAAACTCCATAGCAAGCTAGATACTTGCAATAGCTTCACCACACCGGATATGCAACCATATCCTGATCTTTCTGCAAGAACTTATCCATTACATTTAACAAAGTCGATAGAAAGTACAAATGCCGGTCCAACTTTTGATGCCAATGAAGAGTTTGAGGTTTTCGGTGCTTCAGCAAATCCCAGGCTACAACATGATGAAAGTTTTTCAACACCATCACATCCAAGTGCAAATAAATTTGATATATTGGGAGCTGAACATTCGAAGTCTTCCCATATTGGCTCTGAAACTGTTAACGTTTCAACTTCAAATACCAAAATTTCCATTAAGGAATCGCTGTCAACTCATGGTTCTACCACCGACGATTTATCAAGGACCGGAGTAGCTGATAAAATTCGCAAAGACATTGAGGATGAAATTAAAATGAAATCAAAAGATAACGAGAAAGTCTTTCAAATTGAACGTGCAATTTATGAAATATCCGAGCAGATAGAAAAGATAGAACGCCAGCAATCTCTAACCGAAGCAGAAGCAGAAGCAGGTGAAGAACTTCTAAAAACAGTTCTTGAAAATATTATCAAGAATGTAGGACAGGATAGTGTTGTAGAAACCATGGTTGCTTATAAAAAACCGGTCGTATTATTGCGAGAAAAGTTGACTGATCTCGAAGAGACATTGATGAGAGGAGATTCAGAATCCAGAAAGTTGTCGAAATCTATTCCAGAAGCAGAGCCCATTTTCTCAAAATCACTGAATGAGGAAGATTTATATGCAGTTCGACAAAGTTCGATCGAAAGAGAAATTCGTGGAACTTCATTATGTGCTCTACGACAAGTTGGAATCATCGATAAGGAAGAGATTAGAAGGATGACACCCTTAACGTCAAACATTAAGGAACAGCTTCAAAGTTTGGAATGTATGCTTGAAGAAGTTGAGAAGGAAGAAGAAAATGACATGAAAGAATTGACTGAAGAAATTAAAGTTACCATTCCGGTATATTGTGATGACAAACGACATGAAGTACATAGCATTCTTATGCAAATCAACAATGAAATAAGTTTTATCAAACGATGTTGTCAACGAAATATTTCGAAAACGAGCGTCGATGCTGCAATCCGTTTATTACATAAAGTTCGCAATAATGTCTCTTCAATGATTGATTTGATATCAATGTATAGAAAAAGATTTAAAAGAAAATCTCCTGCTACTAATAGAGAACGAATGAAATTATCGAAACGAACTTCTCATCATTTATTTCCGACTTCCAAGACTGGATTCTTTTTCAAAGCAGACGCTTCAGTTAATTTTTATCTTATGAAGCATGAGGAATCAGAAATCATCAACGCCATTGTGAAATTGTGTAGTTCATCTAACAAATCAGGGAATCAAATGTCGAAAAGTCAAAATTCTGAAATTTCTACATATGAAGATGAGCTTTTTAATGATAAAAGTATGACGTTGCAAGAGACAGGAATTAATAATGCACCATGGACAGCTGTTTTGGAGCCAGGTACTGAAAAAAATGATAAAGTTACTTTATCAAATTTCGGTGAACCACAAAGCAATTCATTTTCACTACACTCCCTTCAGGATTCACAAGAAGCAGTTCCCATACCGCCGCCACGAAGGTTACGAGGAATAAGCCAGCAATGTTTTCCACCTCCAATTCCTCCACCTCGTTTGAGGCGTCGTTCAAAATCATATGATAACTATAAAAATCTTCTTGTTCTGTCCTGTGCTTCTGATACGCAGAATCGTTTAAAGCCTATGCAACAGAATATGACAATGAACGAGAAAGAAGTTTCAATTTATGCAAGTGATTATTCGGATCCGGTGAATATCAAGGATTTAGAGGATGCAGAAGAATCAAACTTATCGACATCTCAACAAAAATCTAAAAAACTTAATGAAATCAATTCCGACAGAATCATCAGAAAAGAGGAAAACTTTTACAGCTGCTCGTATACTTGGCCATCCAAAGTAAAGTATCGTATTTCATTTGAAATATTTGATGAATCTAGTCCAATGCAACTTCTATGTGAGGATTCCGATTATTTGCCAGAATCACTTATGCATTCATTTTTGTTTTTTGAACCAACGAAGAGAGTTCAAGAAGAGAACGAAGAAGAACTTTTACAAACACTGGAACTTTTGTCAGATTTGAACAAAAGTAAAGTCGAAACCGTTATTGAAAATGCTACAAAACGACGACAAAATTTTGCTAAACTGAAAGATGAAAGAGAAGCGAAAAATTTCCATCCAATTCAAGAGTCCCCAACTCCTGAACTGGATGAAAGTTACAACCAACATATTTCGGAATGCTTAACCGATGTGGGTCAGAAAATAAATGAAAATTCGAAACTGATCGAAAATCCGAGAAACAGTTCATCCGAAGATGAGAATTTCGAAGATATTCAAAAGTCAGCGCAACATTTGCATGCTTCTTCCAACACAAAAGCACGAGAATCGACCATAACAAATCCATTAGAGGACGAAGCGAATTCGTTACATGAAATTGAATCAATTGATGATGGAGATGAAATTTTGGATGAATTGGATGATCTAATGGTTATATGTAATCCTCATACCGATGTTATTGATAGTATCGATTTATTGCCAACAATAATGGAAAATAGTGAGAGTTCTAAGATTGCAAATCCTTTTATGTCTATGAGTACAAACACTGTCATCTCTGTTAGCATGCCAGATATTAATATTCCGGCAACAAGCCAAGATGTTCAACAAACAGTTGTTGAAGACAAAAAGCAAAGTGATATTAAAACGCCAACATTAGAATCAAGCTTAGAGCGCAAGAATTTGATTGCAAAAACTGTTAATGTTCCTTTTAGTAGAAGCAACAAAGATGGGGTCAACTTCGTGGATAGTTACAAGAAAAAAATAATTCTTATATGTGAAGATGATACTAAACAAGTATCAGAGGAAACCACAATCAATGTAACTTACAAGAGTTGTTCGAGTAAACTCAAGGTGATAGCAACTCTTTCACCTGAAGTACGAGCTCAAGTTGAAGCATGTGCGGTTAATGGAGAAGATTTCGATGTGCTAGTTGAACAACCAGATGAAGCACAGGATTTCACAGTGAAACTTTTAGATCATATAAGTGATTCGATTAGTCTTGATTTAAGGCTTTCAAATACAGTTGAAGTGAATTTATCGCTAATTCGTAGTGAGCAATACGAAGGTATTCTTTCTTATCAAGTTGGATATCTAATTGGTGGTGAAACTAACGAAGAGCGAATAAGTACGACGAGTGATTATGAGCAGCATCATCATTCATCCAAAACTGCTGAAGATCGGGTACGACATACTGGTATTTCTGTAAATATTGTTGCGCGAAGCATGCATGACGTTGCACGAGCTTCACTCGAAGAAATTCCTTGGGGAAAAGTATCGATGTATATCGTAATGCAACCTATTATGACTCGATCGATTAGTGATTCGGGTACACGAAATTCATTGATCCAGAATGTAACTGTATCGGAGTCGAATGAAACTGAAAAACGTTCGCTACATTCGCATGAATCATTTCGCTCGTCATCACGACAGTCCTTTGATTGGACCGAATTTAGTGATCGAAGTGCGAGTTGGCAAAATCTCAATGTACCAAGTTATGTGGTTAGAGAAGGATCAACTGCTACAATCACGTGCGAATTCAACAATTTCCTAGCTCCTGGAAGTCTCATTGATTGGTTCAAAGGTAAAACTATGATGCAAATTTTACCCGGAAAAACAGATCGTATAAGTCATGATCTGTTGGAAGTGTTGGTTATTTCACATGTAAGCCTGATGGATGGCGATGTTTACAGTATCCGAGTCAATGACATCATTTACCCAGTTGCATGCCTGATTGTAGAAAATGTTGACACTTCAAGTGAAAAAATCAATAGCGATATACATTTCATAAGTCCACCACAAACACTGTTTGTCATGGAAGGACAACCATCGATTATTTCGTGCCAAGTTAACAGTGCTAATCAAAAAGTTGAATGGTGTAAAGATAATAAAAAATGGGTGACTGAAAATGAGAGGATACAATTAGAAGCAGATCAGTTTGGATTTCATCGAATAATTATTGATAAATCTGAATTGGAAGATCAGGGAACTTACTATGCTTTCTTGGGTGATCATTTCACAACAGTTACATTGGTTGTTGAAGGTAAGCACAATTGATTTTTTGTAATGCTGATAACAAAGTATTTGAATTGCTACTTCTTATCTTGTTTCTTAAAGCTATATCGAAATTCTTTAATTCCCTGAAGATTTTGCTTTAGCAGATGTCTTTTGAATTTTTATTTTTATTAACAAAAAAATCTATTATAATCCTGAAAATAACGAACTTCAGGCCGATTATTAAACCGGCTTTTCCTACTAACTCTTCTCTTATCTAATCTCCTTCCAAACACAGAACGCATTGATGAACGTGAAGTGACCATCAGTGCGTTGGGAACAGAAACTGGCGAAGATGATTATCGTGAGTATTTGGTACCTTTGGGTAGTACCGCAACAATTGCTTGTGAGTTGGAAAATAGCGATGAGGTACAGGAGTTGATGTGGCGCAAAAATGGTATACAGATTGAGTTTTCGGATGATGCGAAACTTGAACATGTTGTGAATGGTTTAAAACATTATCTAGTGATTCATGATACACAAGCTGATGATTCAGCATCCTACAGTATCTGTATCAACGATAATGAATTCAAGATTGCTCATCTGATCGTAAGCAATTGTACAACATCTATCGGTAGTAAACATACCAAACGCATCTCTAGGAATTCTCTAAATTGATTTTTTTTCTCTTTTATTCTATCTCTGAATCAATCCTGCATAGATTGTAATCGAATGATTTCGTCTGTAGTTTGCAATGATAGCACTCAAAGTGATTTCCTGTCTGAGTGATATACAACTCAAAGTTATTTCCTGTCTTAGTGATATACGGAACAATAATTATTGAAAGTTCATTTCGTGTTATTGTGAAGTACAACAAAGCTGTGGTACTCATTTAAATGATCAAATTTGGGGAAAGGAAAATTTCGTTGCTCCAAAAAATTTTGTCAGAAAAGCGAGGGAACATCCGAAAAATTAGACATTTGATTACTGCTAATTGCAATTGATCAAATTAAAAATGCTGTCAATGCTTAATTGCAAAGCATTTAAATTACCTCAATAATGCAATGGCATAGTGAAGATTTAGTCTTGGTATTTTTTGTTGATTTGATTAGAAAGCTTTTCTAATTAATTCTTTTTGGAATCTTTGCATCATCTTTATACAATGTCATTTTATAGGAAAATAATTAATCCGACTTTTGGGCATTTTTTAAATGTGTTGTTGTTTCATCATTTTTCCGATAATTTGTATTATATTTGTTATTGACTGATAATTCGCTCATTCTGCCAACATTTTCGTTCGTTTTCAAGTAAAACTTATCACTATTATTCTTATGCCATTCATAATCACTACATCATCATCACTTCTTCTTACTTCCTTGTTGACTTCAAGTACCAGCTGTTTTATTGAAAAAAATATACAGTTAACAATGCTTGTACAAAAATATTTGTTTATTTTACTCTCCGGTAATCGAATTTTGCAGCAAAGTTAAATTCATATCAGTCAAATTTTCACCTTGGAAATATTCTCTAATCAGTCTTTTTACGATGTAATAAGTAAGAAAGAGTGCTGGTTGATTACTGACATAACATTCCCGCATTTTCAGAAATTTTCCTGACAACCAAAAAATTTAAGAGAAAGATGCAAAATTAATACATTTCTTGATGAATTTAGAGAAACTGATGGATTTTATTTAGATCTATTTCAGTTTAAGAGTTACACTTCCAAAATAAAAGTGAAATTGTTTTGTTTCTTTTACTGACCGATCGAAAATTCTATAAAATGCAAAAGGAGTGATTAATAACATCTTTTGAGATCATGAAAGATTTTGGGGAGTAAGTAAGGGCAATTATTATTGAAAAGTCAAGATGAACGATCGAAAAACTTGCTTTACCTAGAATTTCCTAAAATTGTTCGCGTTGGAAATACTGCAGGGACCCATGATTTAAAACAATTTAAGTTCACCAACAATTTAACAAAAATTGTTTTTCATGAATTTAAAACAATTTAATTTAAACGATTCAAAAAGTTTTCGTCATTCCATCAACAAATTATTTTGCTTAAATTATCTTTCAATAAGATTTTGGGTGACTTTTAAATAAATTCAAGTTATGATTTTAGTGAAGAAGGGACCCTAAATCGACACAGCCATGAATTTTTTTGTGCAAAAATTAGCTAACAAGATCAACTTTTCAGATCATAAAGAAAGGGATATGAATGAAATTAAATTAATTCCAAATTTCGGCACTGACAGTTGATTGTTTACACAATTTCCGTTTAAAAGAGTTTTAATTCCCAAAAAATTCTGAATTCCATCAACAGAATGCTGTAATCCGACATATGTAAAACATACCTATAAAATGCTTTACGAATATAACTGATAAAAACCAATCATTAAATGTAATTATTGATGGATAATTGAAAAACTTTCCAAATTTCTTAAATTCAATTCGTATTTATAAGGAAATTCCGAAGCTTTCAAGGCAACTAATTTGTTGCACTGAAAAGTTTTATACAATTTTAATAACTGAGGACAATACACAAATATTTTTTCTGAAATTTGAAATTGTATTACTTTGCCGTTTTATATAGAAAGATGAAATTATCCTTCTATTCAACTTGTTCCCACAGAAAGCAATTTATATTAGAAAACGTTATCCATTTTGTATGGCATTTTTCAAAATGAAAGCAATTTCCACTGCCAAAACTGAATCATACTGAAAGTTAAGCCACGCTGACCTATGAACCGAACAGTCCAAGATGTGTATTTTACTGAAATTAAATCTGAATTTATTTTGATTTCTGACATTAAATTTGTGATTTTAATTAAATCAATTCACAATATTTTAAATTGATAGTTTCCCATTACAGGAGAATATCCAAGTCAAGTTACAGTGGAGGAGTCGCTAGTGCCAGTTGGTTCAGCCGCAACAATTCATTGTGAAACTATCACGCAACAATATTCATTAGATTGGCGTAAGAATCTGCAACCGATCACGCAAAACGAACGAATCGAAAAGAAAGATGCAGCTGATGGCTTTGAACATAGTCTCACAATTCATAGTGTTCGAAAGAATGACGAAGGCGAATACGGTGTTGTAATAAAAGATTCATATACTGTCGTCACTAAAATTAGTGTAATTGGTGAGCTTTCGAGATAGAGCTATTGTTTGCAGTTCGATAATCGCTAGTGTTAAACTGATTTTTTAGTACAAGAAACTTCTGTTGAACTTCTAGGAGAACTATCTGAATTCTTTTTCTCAGAGACTTACTTTAGGAAATGAGATACGAAGCAGAAAGGTAAGAAAATTATAGCGTTACTGCATCCCGACAGTATGCAGAAAGAATTTCTTTTCATTACAAAGAGATTATTTTTTTTTTTTCAGAGATTTCATTGTAGGGAATCAAATTATCATTTTTAAACTTGTTAATAATTATAAAAATCAGTGAAAGTTGCAAGTACTTCTTTTCAAAATATGAAGTTTATTTTTGATTTACAGAATCACAGGAACAAATTGCCACCGAAGATTTTGATATATCACTACATCCAACACCATCATTAACAAATGAAGCATTCGCGCAATTATATGATCGTGCGAATCTTCAAAACACCTTCGAAGCGTATCAATTGTGTAATATGGAAGAATATTTTGATCTGCAATTTTCCATGCAATCATTTGAAATTCCAGTAATTGTTGATGAGAGACGATCCGCATCGGTCAGCTATCTTTCACGAGAATTATCCATTCAGACAATGGAAAAAGAAATCGACATACATCGTGAGCCTTCTTATGCAACTAGCAAGAATTTGACTTTTATGGAAGTAACCATTATTGAGTGCAATTTTGTAACAACAAACGCTCGGTTTGAATTCACATCTACTTCAGTTGCTCATGCTGTTGCTGAATCTATAGTACTAACACTGGTTGCAGAACAATTTGCACAAATTCATCTCAGTTCACAATATACTGAACTTAGAGCTAGTTTTATAAATCAATCAACCGTGGAACAATTAACCGCTACTATAAGTACACGGCGAAAAATTGTGAAAAATTCAGAAACAAAACTAGGTGATTATTGGGTTAAATTAGATGTGATACTGTTGTCACCAATGCAAACCATAGCCACGGATATCGTGAACAAAATTCCCACGATGATAGCACTAGAAAAGCACTTCCCTGCACTGATATTTGAAGATTGTAACAATTCCATCACATTTAACAGAACACCAGAACGAGAATTTTGTGATGCAGCGATGCGAACGAAATTAATCACATATCCAGAAAAGATTAGAAGACAGTTTACCGTGAACAACACCTGGCTGGAATTAATAGCTGTATATAAAGTACCGCAGATTTTTGATAGCACAATTAAAATTGCCGTTGCTCGAAAGGAAATTCTTTATCTTCAGTGCAAAGCTTCTAAAGCAAATATAGTTGATGAAATTTTCGCAATATGGAAACCTATTCAACAGCAAGATATTGCAATTACTTTTCCAGTAACTTTGTCTGCCACGAAGAGCGAAAATTATATCGATTCAATTTCGTCTTTGGAAATAATGTTACAGTCACACTTGGATCGAAATCTACTTACAAGTAAAAAAATACCGTTGATTCGAATGGAAATGATCAGTATGCAGTTGACGGCTGCGTCGACTGAAGTATTTCCAGTAACATACAATTTTTCAAAATCAACTCAGGATGAAAATGTGGAAGCAGAAATATTTGTGAAGCCTCTTATACACTATGAAACCAGTCAACGTAATTTCGCTGATAGCGTGGCAAAAGTGGAATTAGATTTTTGGTCGAAAACCGAGCGTAACCTTTTTATCATTGTTGATTTTCGAGCAGTAGAAACGGATCAACTGTGCGCAAGATTTTCCGGTTCAGTTGAAGAATATTTCACTATGTCGATAGCTTTCAATACCCAATCGGAATTGAATGCGACGCTAGCTACATTATTAATAAAGGCACCAAAAACTGTCGAAAAAACAAATCGGTTATTTTCAGATACCACTATCAGTGTGATTTTAGAGTATCAGTCTCATGTATCCCGAGAATTCTGTGCAGATACTATCTTTCTAACACCGCAAATAAATGCATGCATGGCTAATTTCAGAGTTTCAACTTGTGAAAATCTACATACTATAGCATCATTTGAAATTCAATCTCAGGAAAACAGTGCTTCGATAACATTATTAATGCGAGCACCGACAATCGTTGAAAGATCTATTATTATGTTTTCTGATGATTTGGTTCAAAAAACAGCAGAATTCCAATCGCAAATTGAACGTAGTTTGGAAGTAGAGAAAGAACTTTTCACTGCTCGAAAAGACACTTTAATTGAGAATATTAAAAGCGCAGAATTTAAGGAAAAACATATTATCGTTATGATTGAAGAGCGGCCAGAGAAAGAAATCTTAGAAATCATATTGGTAAGCCCACTTCTAGCACTCATTCAGAAGTTTAGTCGCTCATTTTCAGACGCTGTCGTAAATCTAACTACAGAGCTATACATGGAAAGTTTTGATTTCCATGCAGATCATAACATTCGAATCGGTCGAACGCATGCACTTCAAATGCATCTGAAAGCTTCAAAAGAAGAAAATATCAGTTTGATAGCGAGATTTTACATCCAAGATGAAATCGAAAAAATCATGGCTACTTTGCCAATGCGGGCACCTTCAAATATTGCGAAGAATGACCGCAAGTTTTCAGATAGTGTAGTGAAGTTCGCAACCGAACTATGGTCACAAATCTGCCGAAAAGCTTTTGTAGATGTGGATATTTATATTGCTAGAAAGGATAACATACAGAGACAATTCAAAGCTTCATCTGTTGAAAATACATATGCCTCAATAGCTTTGGAGGAATATCATGAAGTTGAGAAACTTGAAGTTATTTTGTCAGAGATAATTCAGACGGATACTTTCAAATTAAATCGTTTCTTCTCATATAAAACCGTTGATTTGATAGCTACATTGTGGTCTCAAGCCCAAAGCAATTTCTATGTCTATTTGGATGTCCCGATTAAACGAAAGAATAGTAATCAATTATATTTGAAAACTTCTAGCGAAGAATATACAAATACATCAACAAACTTTGAAGCGCAGACTAGAGCTGGTAATATTACGGTAGTATTGCAAACCCAAACTCCTTTAGTTGAGAAAATTAATCGGAAATTCTTCGACACAACTGCAGAATTGGCAATTGAAATTTGGTCACAATTATGCCATGAAACTTTTGCAAATAGAAGTATTTATTTACAGCAGAAAGATTTTGCAAAATTGGACCTTAATACCACGACTTTTGAAGTGCAAATATTTCTGACTAATTTTGAATTGCAATCACAAGTAGAAAACGTTACAGCAGTACTGCCTACTCGAGCACCGATTATTGTAGAAGGAACAAATATGGTCTTCTCATCAGATCTTGCAAAAATAGTATCCGAAATTTTTTCAACAGTGAACAGAGATCTGCACGCTTCCGTTGAAGCAAAGATTGCAGCGCATGAAACTTCAGAAGCTTGGATAAAAGCAGCAAAAGAAGAAAATTTATATATCAAAACACACTTCGAAGTGCAATCAGAAGCTAGTTACAGTGATGCTGTTGTCTCAATTATTCAGAAGGAAAGACAACTTACGAATGTACAAGCTCCATCTCTTGAAAATATCGAAATTTATACTGCCTTTGAATTTTATCAAGTAGAAAACATAACAGCAGTACTGTCTATTCGAGCATCGACTATTGTAGAAAGAACAAATATATTCTTCTCATCAGATCTTGCAAAAATAGTATCCGGAATGTTTTCAACAGTGAACAGAGATCTGCACGCGTCCGTTGAAGCAAAGATTGCAGCGCATGAAACTTCAGAAGCTTGGATAAAAACAGCAAAAGAAGAAAATTCATGTATCAAAACACACTTTGAAGTGCAGTCAGAAGCTAGTTACAGTGATGCTGTTGTCTCAATTATTAAAAAGGAAAGACAACTCACGAATGTACAAGCTCCATCTCTTGAAAATATCGAAATTTATACTGCCTTTGGATTTTATCCAGAAGAAGAATCATTATCGGTTATTGTTACATCCGAAAAAATTATTGAAATCACCGAAAAACGACACAAGGACGAAATCACGAAACTTGATATTGAAACCTGTTATCATGCTTTAAATCACGAACTTGTGGAAGCAGATCTCATGATGGAAACAGACTACAAAACATTAGCTGAACAATCCTTGTGCTTGTTTGCAAAGGAGCTTGTTGAAGGCATTATCAATATAACATACGAACATGTTATTCAGGAATCCGAAGAAAATATTAGTATAATGATTGAATTGTGTCAAAAACCGACAATACAGTCTTCTCAAATTAATTTGCGAAATGCATTTCAACTAAGACGAATAATAGAGGAAAATGAGGTAATCTTTAGATTTAAAAAAGCATCTCATTGTTTAGATAGTATGATACGCATTTTTTATAAGTTACGTTTAACAACATTTTTTGAGATGGAAACATTATGGAACCGTACAAAGCTAAGTGTAGAAGTTTATCAACACTTAAATTTAACTTCACCAGCACAAACCAGCGAATGTATTTTTATCTTACGCGAAAATATTTACGAAGAAGGTTTGTTATTCATATTTGTCACACAATAATTTCCAATTTCGCTTGGTCTTGCAAATAGAATGCACGAAATAGAATTACTAATGTATTGAAATATCGGTCCACGAGCGATAATCCAACAGATCTTTTCTAATCTTCTTTTTTCATTTCAATATATTGAAGGAAGAAAAAAGTAAAAGCAGAGTTCCAAATCATTCAGAATTTTTTTGAATATTCAGATTAGAAGAAGCACTTATTTAACAGTCATCAATGAAAGCGATCTAATAAATAATCAACCAAATTAATAAATCCACTTTTTACGTTCTCAATTATGAAATTATGTTTTCAGAGTTCTATTTGCGATAATTTCTTAAACTTCATCAAAATTTTTACTTTTAATTATTAACGAAGAATTATTTTTTGCAAATAGATTTCTGGTTGCACTTTTGTTCGGTTCATAATTTTGTTTGATATTAAAAATTTTCATTTATACGGCAAATTTTTTTTAACTTAATTTGTGATTATAATTTAATCCCTTTGCCATAATCTAATACTCCCAAAGATTGGAATGAAAATCACAGCATATGAAACTTATAAACTCATAGTTTTGTTAAATTAGGTTGCTTATTTTTTAATGCAGTGCACATCATCTGCACTTTTGCTGTATTTCATTTGTAGAAGAAAAATTTTCGAACTTCAGTTGATAAAAATGAAATAACACTGGATGATAATTTCTACTTCCAGAAAGATTTATTTTACCTCGAAGTAAATGAACCGATTAAATATTTTCTTAGATGAATCAAGTGATGAAACTAGCGCATCTTCCATCCATACAGCTCCTCAGTTTGCTGGAAATTTAAATGAAATTTACGAGATTGAAGAATTTGCAACCCATTCATTCAAGTGCATTATTTTTGGGACACCTACGCCACAGGTTCGATGGTATCTTAATGAGCAACTAATCATGCCCACCGAGTAAGTATATTTTAGATCATTTCAGATTTTAGCCATTCCGAAAGATAAAATATGAAATGCTAAATGTTTTTATTTGCTGTTCGGATGGACTACTCGGAATTTTTGTGTTAAAGTTGATTAATTAAGAAAAACAACCTATTAATTTTCAGCGTGGTAATTAAGAAAGTTTATACTTAAGTTCATAGTCAAGAACTTTAAAATTACTGCAATAATTTTTAATATCAAATTTATTGGAGTAGGTGGAAATTTTCCAGGGACTTCAAAATTATTAATTATAATTGTTACAGTGGCATAACAATGATCGCTGAAGATGGTATCTACATATTGAAAATAAACAGTGTAAACAGAACTTGGAGCGGAAATTTAATTTGTGAAGCAGAAAATGTAGTCGGAACGACTCGCACACAGTCGATTATTCGTGTTCAAAGTATTGATTATTTGAATAAATCATAATTACATCACTTTTGATACAATATATTTAAGAATTTTTCTATTTTCATATTCAGAAAATCTTTTAAAAAACTGAAATGTTTAAGAAATGAAAATTAGAAGATCGTACTTAATTAGTAGATTTTATGTTTTAAACATGCAGGTGAATTAAACTTTCTTGCTTAATAATAATTTTTATCTAAATTTGTTTAGTGAAGTTGAATAAAGACTAAGATTTGAATAGGAATCACAAACAGAGGCAATATAAAATGAACAGTGATTGATTCAATTCCTAGTTCAAATCTTTCAGACGATTCATATTGCAGGATCAGATGAAAGCTCCATCAGCAGCACATCGGTCGGAGGACAATCACCTGTTTTCCAGTTACCGCTTAACAACGAAGTGCATGTTAAAGTAATATTCTTTCTCAAATAATATTTTCTTGAAGTTGAATGATAAGCAAATCGACGCTTACTGAATTCTTTTTTTTTGTATGATTTACTAGTTTTGATTTTTTTTTCTCATTTTCCAGTTCATTATTTATCGGAGATTTAATTATTTCAAGATCTTCAAGAGGCCCCAAAATTTTCTAATATCGAAATTTACCGTTATTTTCATGTGATATATTTTTCTGTCTGTTAAAAAACATTGAAATTCAAATCTTTTAATTTTGCAAATCAGAAACATGTATTTCAGAAAGAAGAAAATGTTCAACTTAAATGTATTGTGTCCGGAAATCCGTTGCCTTCAGTGCAGTGGAAGCGCAACGATATTATCATCGAAAATAATGAGTATGATAAAAGTTTGAATAAAAGAACTAAAAAGAATGAAAATATCCCATAACTCATGTTTAAGTTTTATAGCTAAATTACCAAAGTATTAATATGTATATATGTTGTGCTATATTATTATTTGTCTAGTGAGTTTCACAAAAGTTCCGCAATTAAAACAATGTTTTCCATGATCTTTCAGGCATTACTCAACTATATCTGATGACGGGATTTGCATTTTGCGTGTTTTAAATGTCACAGAAGAGGACAACGCAATTTTCAGTTGTACGGCGATGAATTTGTTCGGTACCACAAAAACTGAAAGTAGAATGATTGTTACAGGTGATTGAAAATATCATTAAAATGAGTTTTTGTAATTCGATTTTTGAAAAATTCATTTTTTCATTCAATAAATGAGCATATTTTTTTTATAAAAATGAATAGGGATAAAATCAAATCATCAAACATCGCATTTTTGCCGATATTCAAATAAAGTGGTAAATGATACAAATTCTAGTAAATGATTTGAAATTAAGAGAAAAATAATCATAAAAATCGAGTGAGTGAAAAAAATTTGTATGTGTATATGTGTTTGTTTCGAAAATATTTTGCATTTTATATTATAGAAGAGATGCACTTGATAAACATAAGTCCCTAAATGACAAGAAAAAGAAAAATTCTTTTTCACTTGAAAAAATTCAAAAGAAATTCACTTGCAGAAAGCATTGCTGAAGATCGTACCGTAAGTGAAATATCGCCAAGTTCAATTTCGTCACAAGATTCATTCAGCACTCATTTCCAAAAACCTCAATTTTCATTACCATTAAATGATATAACCATAAGGGAAACCGAGGAATTGCAACTTAAATGTATCGTTACGGGTGAACCAATGCCTACAATTCGCTGGTCATGTAATGGCAAAGAAATTCAGGCAGACAACAGGTGGGAAGTTTTAATTTCAATCTACAGAACGAGCTATCAGCCATTTTTGAGCAAATTAAATGAAGATTTTACCGAGTTTCCAATTTCAATAAATTGTGAAGTACATACGAGAATATTGGGAAATTTGATTTCTCTTATCATATGACATTATAAGTTGATGGTAGAACTAAATATGGAAATATCCAATCTTTGAATAAAATCCAAAAAAAAAACTATGATGAAACTTTAATCTATAATTTTTTAAACTAAAATCATTTACCAATTTACTTTTTCTTGAAAATTTCCCAGTATCAATTTATCTCGTCATAATATATTGCTTATTTTTCATAATGCCATAACAAATAGTTGCATGGTTTGAATGTTTACTTAACATTCGCATCATATTCCTTGAAAAATATTCAGTTTTTGATGATACCTTTCAGGAATACATTTACCATTTATGAGGACGGTATTGTTATGTTGAAAATCACAGAAGGTGACAAAGAAGGATTATATATATGTGAAGCAACAAATGGTATTGGTAGTGTGCAAACTAGAAGTTTTGTTCGTATAAATAGCTCAGAAGTTTCGTTGACTACAACAATGGAATTGGAAAGTGCAATGGAATCAGCATCTGAGGCTATAGTTCCGTCATTCTCGATGTCATATTTCTGTTCAACTGCTGATATAGCTGGAAAGAGAAGTGAAATGGTGGAGCAAGATCTGAAAGGAAGAAAATCAAGGGAAATATTTGAAGAGGAAATCACAATCAACCAATTTCTTCCAACAGGCACATTGAATTACTTGATTGAAGCAGTAGCACTAACAATAACGGTTATGAATTACAAACTTTCTGCTCAAGTAAAACTGACAGGGGAAACAAAAAAAATAAAAGAAGAGAAGTTACTTAAAATAATCATTGAAGAGGATGTTATCCGCACGAGAACTTATTTAAGAGTGGTCGTACGTAGTGCAAGGGAATTCTGGACGCTTCAAGATCGTAACATTGAAAGACCTTCATACTGGAGCCGAGAAACTATTAATGAAAGGGTAGAATTTGAAAAAGTATTCCAAGATGATGGACTACACGAATTTTTGGAAGATAAGGACATTATTGAACGTTATATTAAGCTTCTAAATGCAGCAGAAACATCGGAAAGCAATGAAGAGCGTGAAACACGATTTAAGCTACGTCAATTTGGAAGTGCACCAGAAACATTGGAAAAGCGGCAGTTGGAAATACGCGAAGAACAAAGTGGAAATCTTGCTGAGGATAATGGTGTCTTTACAGTCGTGCATTGTATGGCAAATGCAGTGGGTTGTGCTGCAGAAGCATACGTGATCCTCATTAAACGCCATCGATATAAGGCAACATTTGATTTTCAATCTGCTCAACACCGAATGATCGCTGAAAGGGAAGAATTTGAAGTTTCCATTGAAGATTCAATCAAAAGACAAAAATATTTTCCTCAGTCAGTCTTAGTGCTACCGCACTTCATTCAACCATTTGCTCTTTTTGAAAAAGATTTCAGCAAAGGATTGCGCTGTTGTGTCTACGGTCTACCAACACCATGTATTCGAATATCGCATAATGGATGTCCGATCTTGAAAAATAATAGGTCAGTTTATATTACTAATAAAGAAGCTTGGCTAAATGCTTTGCACAAAAATTCAGCTCTACACGTGCTTTATTATTGTAGTTGCAAGATCTGAATTTCTAACTTTCAAGTTTTATCTAATACATAACAATCTTAAAGCATAATAAACCGTGGAATAGAAAATAGTCAAGTGGAATAGTGGAATGCTTTATTTATTTACTTATGAACTAGCTTCGACAGCATTTAGCTCTACCTCTAGATAGATCATAGCTTATTTTGATTGCTCAAAAGAAGTTGTGATCTATTTTTAAGCTAATGAACAATCCAAGAAGTAAAAACTAAGATACTGTCCATGATGATTGCAAGAAGTGTTTAACTGTTACTCAAAAAATTAACATTTTGATATAGCTATAATCATAAATAATTGAGCAGCGAACAATAAATCACATTCATCTAAAACTAAAATAATGCGAAATAAAAAAAGCTTTAACAATCAAAGATGCCACTTAAATAATTAAATTACAACTCACTAAAATAAAATATTTTCAGATTCTTTCATGTAGTCTACAATAATGGTGTCATAACATTGTATATGCAGCACATTCTTGAAGGACATTACATCTGTGAAGCTATCAATCCAGCCGGACGAGCTATAACAGAATGCTATATTCGAATCGAAGAGGCATGGGATGAAATCCAGCAGAAGAAAATACGAAAAATACGAGTTGAAAACACGAAACCGACTGATCAGAGTTACCAAAACGAAATTTTACAAACCGAAACATCGACGAGCCAGTTTGAATCCGAACAAAGCAATCAACGGAGCAATGGAATCAGTGGTATACAAATCAATGAAGCGATGGACTTAATGGCAAGCACTGGAGAGACTTTAACCGAATACAGTACGAAATTTGAAGAAGCAGTAGAAAAAGATTTAGAAGAGACAAATGTCAGTAAAACTGGAATATGTAAAGAAATCAACAAAGATGTATTCTTCGAAAGAAAGTCTGCTACCTCATTCATGGAAGTTTCAGTGATAGAAAACGTTTACGACGTATCAAAACGAGATGTTTCTAAAACGCCACAGCAAGAAACTGAAACATCGGTCATTATAGAAAAGCCTACGTTTATAGAGCATGCGATTTTGCAACATGAAATAGCACATTATAAGATTTCTGCATCGGAAACCAAAATCGAACGTGACAAAATAGAAATAAAGAAAGAAATTGCAGCAGCAAAACAGACTGAAGCCGATGAAGAAATCAGCAAAGATGTCTTCTTCGAAAGAAAGCCTGCTA